>VIAB01003080.1:106641-119875 GCA_009801035.1 Oophaga pumilio
CCAAGGAAGAATGGATGAAAATCCCTTAAACAAGAATTGAAAGATTCTTGTCTGGCTACAGACAACAAGTTTACAAGCTGTGATACTTTCAAAAGGAGGTGCAACTAGGTAATAACCATGCAGGGTGCCCAAACTTTTGCATTGGCCCATTTTCCTATCTGTAATTTTTAAAATGTAATAGTTGAAAAATGTAAAAGATGAAAATATATATTTTTTGCCTAAAATACAAGTACAATGAGTCATCTTTAACTTTAGGCCTTTTTATCTTCAACTTTCTTAACTGTTGACAATAACAGTAATTTTGACCAGGGGTGCCCAAACTTTTACACGCCACTGTGCAAGGTCTATTTTTTCGAATTAGCTCTTTAAAAATTAAAAACTTGGGGCTAAAACAACATTTTAATGGTAAAATGAAATTATTTTGTCTTCATCACTGGTATAAAATTCTATGAGACACATATGGTGTCAACATGCTCACTGAACCCCTTGATGAATTCATTCGGGGGTGTAGTTTGCAATATGGGATCAATTAACGCCAAATTTCAAGCCATAATTTGATTGCCATCCTTCCCTTCCAAGCTCTGCAGTGTGCCCAAGCTGTAGTTTTACACCACATGTGCAGAATTGGAATACTCAATAGAAATTGACCGATAAATTGTATGGTTTATTTTCTCTTGGTACCCTTATAAAAATAAAAATTTGTGGCAAAACTAACATTTTTGAGGGAAAAACGTATTTTTTTAATTTTCATGGCTCAACATTATAAAATTCTGTGACACACCTGTAGGTTGAAGGTGCTCAAAACATATCTAGATAAATTTTTTATGTGATGTAGTTTTTAAAATTGAGTCACTTGTGGAGGATTTCCATTGTTTAGGCACGTCAGGGACTCTGCAAATAAAACAGTGTCTGCTATCTGTTCCAGCCAATTTTGCACTTCAAAAGTCAAATGGAGCTCCTTCCCTTCTGAGCCCTGCTGTGAGCCCCAAATAGTAGTTTTCCACCACATGTGGGGTATTGGCGTACTCCAGAGAAATTGTATAGTCCATTTTCTCCTGTTACCCTTGGGAAAAATAAAAATTTTGGGCAAAAGCAACATTTTTGTGGTAAAAATTACAATGTTCATTTTTTCCTACAATATTGCTGTAATTCCTGTGAAGCACCCAAAGAGTTAATAAACTTGTTGAAAATGGATTTGAGCACCTTGAGGTGTGAAGTTTTTAAAATCATTTCAAATGTGTTGTGGTCCCTAAAAAGTAGGTTGTGTAAATTTTGTTGAAAAATTGCTGATAATATTTTAACCCTTCTAACTTCCAACAAAAAAATATGTTTTAAAAATTGCTGCTGATGTAAAGTAGACACATGGGAAATGTTATTTATTATCTATTTTGTGTAGTATAACTATCTGTTTTAAGACCAAAAAAATTTCAAAGTTTGAACATTGTGAAATTTTCTACTTTTTTGTCAAATTTTTGAGAATTTTCATACATAAATGCAAATCATATTGACCAAAATTTTCCAATAACATTAAGTACATTGTGTCCCAAATTACGCTTTCAGAATCGGTGGAATTCATTGAAGCTTTTCAGAATTATTACATCGTAAAGTGACACTGGTCAGAATTTGTAAAATTAGTCCTGGTCACAAGGTGAAAACAAGCTCGGGGTGAACGAGTTAAGGCCTCTTTTACAGCAGTGCAGTAAGTTGCATTTAAGTCCCCAATCCCATCCTCACAGCACTAAAAATACCATTTATTATACCCCTATATGGTGTGGTTCGGTCCAATGGGCACCTCTTCTTTTGTCTTAATGGCTGTCCTCCTGCTTGCTTCATGTGGATGACGTGTCCTACGTCATCCACACAGTGTCCTCCAATCATGGCCCTGCGCAGGTGCACTTCTATCTGGCCTGCCGAGGGCAGAGCAAAGTACTGAAAAGAGCATGCGCCAGGCGAGGCCAAAGTGCACCGATGACCAGGAAGTAAAGCAGGCGCATGCTCATTACAGTATTTTGCTCCGCCCTCGGCAAGGCAGAGAGAAGTAGAGGGGAATGTAGCAGGAAGAAGCTGCTTTGGACCTGCCTGAACCTAGTCATCCGAGATGCATAGTTTCCGGACAGCTTTTCAAAGTATGTCTTTTCTGAAATGTCGTAGCGTTTCAGAGTAAAACATAGAAGACTGTAATATGCTGACAGTGGTTCGGACGGCATGACTCAGTGAACAGGTTGCTTAAAAAAAAAAAAAGAAAGTATTCTTCAAGAAAGAATTAGTGCACGAGTCCTAATAATCATATAAAGCAGTAATGAAATAGGGTAAACACCTAAATACCCATAACCTATAGATTCGACCTGTAATTTAGCCGAATAGGACATTCAGTGTACCGCATCTGTTTTCCAATAGAATCTACCACATTATTGATGATGGTTCACAAGTTGTCAGGCAGCATTTGTTAACAAACCTGTAGTGATTGCTCACATGTGGGACTGTGATTATTATAAGCTGTTCTGGGTTTGTGTAATGATCTCTCGTGATAAATGTCATTGCTATTTCTGCTCCTTTTGTATAGTAGAATGCTGTTTATTAACACGATAAAGCAAAGATGGGAGTGAGATCATCTGAATATGTTCTTCAAACATTTTTTTAACATTTTTACAATGCTCATGTGCAAGCAGCTATGAAAGGAATAAAATATCAAAAGCAAACAATGAAAATTTCTTGGCTGCCATTGAGTAAAAAAACAATTTCACTAAAGGTTTTCGCAAAGTCTTAGTTTAGCTGCATTTTAGTCTATATAGCAGTTGCAAGAAAAGGACGGTACAAAAAGGAACTAGCAGTGACCATCGGAAATCAGAGCTGGATTACCCAGAGAATTGGGGAGACTGTATCCAAAAAATGAATCCACAACTACTTTAAGTGTATAAAAATTATCAGCATACTCATATAAATCTATAAGAATTTATTTAGAAAAAAAAATTAAAAGAATTACTAAAATGCATGTATTTGGGGCTAAAAATCTTGGCTTCATTATAAATTTTGCACCATTTGGCTTTTACAGGCTCTTTTTTTCCCTGCATTTTCAACTTCAGCTGTCATAAATCAGCTGGGAGGAGCTAAGATTCTTTCCCATTGGACCATCAGAATGAACTCACTGATTTAGTCCCAGTTAACTCATTCTGCAGCCAACAATAGACAGTGCAATGCAAGGGCTATAGAAGATAAACAGTGCAAAATTTGCAATAAAACCCAATTAAAAATGACTTTTAGACAAAAATATATGCATTTAAGAGAAAAATGTCCACAAGGGTGGATAATATCTCTACAGAGTAGATATTCACTTTAACTGGTTCCAGCGACATAAATATATGTCAAAGTTAGGTGCTAAAGGCTGCTCTGTAATATATTATGACTGCACTGACCTCACCTATGGCATTATTAAAAAACTCAGCTCCTGCCGTAACTGATAAAATCAGAGATAACTCCATTCGCAAATGTCAGCACCTTAGAAGTTAGTAGCGGCCACAGCATAGAATCATAGAATGTTAGAGTTAGAAGGGACCTCCAGGGTCATCGTGTCCAACCCCCTGCTCAATGCAAGATTAACTAAACCATCCCAGACAGATGTCTGTCCAGCCTCTGTTTGTAGACTTCCATTGAAGGAGAACTCACCACTTCTTGTGGCATTGTCATGATCCAGACCGTGTTTTGGTCTTGTCTCTCCTTTCCCGGTCGGGTCATGTCAGAGGTTAACTTTCTCTGCCTCGTTCCTGTGTCAGGTCTGCTATATCTCTGCGCAGCATCCTGCAGGCAGTGCCAGTTATATTTCCTGCCTACGGCATGTGTAGCTGGCTCTGGTGAACCCCTGGTTTGTCCTGCTGCATTTTGCTGACTTTGCCCGTGTCTGTATACTCCTCTCCTACCCGTCCCATCTCTGTGTTTCCCTGTGTGTTTGGATTCCCAGGTACTTGACTCTGCTTTGGCTCTGAGCTGATTCTGTTACTTCCTTCTGATACCTCTGCTACTGATCGGCACTGACCTTTTGGCACTCATCTGACTCTGTGTCTGGAATTCCCCTCTGTACTACGCTACTCTCTGTTATCGACCCGGCTTGCTGACTATTCTGCTGCCACCTGTTGGCAGCTTTTCTGCAGTTCTGCTGGTCTGCTCTGAGCAGGATTTCAGCTCTCTCTCCACTCTGCTGCCATCTAGTGGAGTTTGTGTTGCCCTGCATTTACCTGCAGTGCTGCAGTGTGACAGGCAGCCTGTTCTATTCAATGATTACCCTAACTGTCAAAAAAGTTTTTTTCTAATATCTAATCTGTATCTTCTCCCTTTCAGTTTCATTCCATTGCTTCTCGTGTTTCCATGTGCAAATGAAAATAAGGATGATCCCTCCACACTGTGACATTCCTTCAGATATTTGTAGACAGCTATTAAGTCTCCTCTTAGCCTTTTTTTTCCAAGCTAAACATTCTCAGATCCTTTAACCATTCCTCGTAGGACATACTTTGCAGTCTGCTCACCATCTTGGTAGCTCTTATCTGAACTTGCTCCAGTTTTTCAATGTCCTTTTTAAAATGTGGTGCCCAGATGAGGCCTGGTGAAGGAGGAGTAGAGGGAGGGATAATTACTTAACATGATCTAGACTCTATCCTTTTAATACATCCTAGAACTGTGTTTTCCTTTTTGGTGCTGCATCACACTATTGACTCATATGCAGTCTGTGATCTATTAGTATATTCAAGTCTATTCCTCCCATTCTATAGATGTAATTTTCATTTTTCTTGCCCAGATGTAGAATCTTGCATTTCTCCCTGTTAAATACCATTCTATTAGTCGCTGCCCATGGTTCTACCTTATCTAGATCCTTCTGAATCATTTCTCTATCTTCTCTAGTGGTAGCTATCCCTCCTAGCTTTGTTTGCATCGTCTGCAAATGTAATAAGTTTACCTTCAGTTCATTTATCTAGATCATTTAAAAAATGCTGAACAACACTGGGGTCAGGACAAAGCCTTGTGATACCCCCACTTGAAACACTCTTCCAATTGGATGTGCAACCTTTTATTACCACTCTTTGAGTACGATCACTGAGCCAATTATGAATCCACCTAACCATAGCCTTGTCAATCCCATACCTGGTCATTTTTTCAATAAGGACAGTATCAGATACTTTATCAAATCCTTTGCTAAAGTCGAGATATACTATAGCTACCACATTTCCCTGATCCACCCAGCCAGTAATTCCATCATAGAAGAAAATTAGATTAGTCTGGCATGACTTGTTTGCTACAAACCCATGCTGGCTCTGGTTAATTACTGTATTCCTGTAATTTCCTGTCTCCATCTTCTGTACGTTTTTGAAGATAAGGACATTTGCCCTTCTCCAATCCCTTCTGGGACTTCTCCTGTTCTCCACGATTTGGCTAGTGGTTCTGCAATTTCCTATGCTAACTTTTTTAGTACCCTAGGATGCAATTCATCTGGACCATGAGATTTAAGTTCATTTACATTAACCAAGTGTTCCTTGACCATCTCTCTGTTTATAGATAATCCACACTATTTTATTCCTTCAATAACACCATGAAGATCAGTTGATGTTACAACTGCTTTCTTAGAGAACACAGATGCAAAATAGGAATTAAACGTTTGGCCTTCTCAACAACATTTTTGACCACTTCACCCTTTTCATTTTGTAAAAATCCTATTGCATCTTTGACTTTTCTTTTGCTTTTGACATACCCCCAAAATCTTTTTTTCATTGTTTTTGATCTCCCTTGCAAGCCTCACTTCATTGCTGGCTATAGCTATTCTAATGCTTGCCCTGCATTCCCTGTAAACAGCATTATATTCTTTTTAGATATGCTCCCCTTTTTCTATTTAATATACATTTATTTTTTTCCTTTTTAACAAATGTTTAAGTTCTGTGTTCATCCATCCTGGTCTCTTTAAATGGTTCCAATTCTTCCTTTTCATCGGGATTGTTACTGATTGTGCAGTGAGAATTTCATTTAGCAAAATCTCCCATTCTTCTTGGACATTTCTGTCCTTTAGAACATCCAGCCATTGGACCTTTCGTACCCTTTTTCTAAGTCCATTAAACTCTGCTTTTCTGAAGTCCAACCTTAAAGTCTGAGTCCTGGCGGTCTTCCTCCTCTTGTAATCCAAAATTTGAGGATAGCATAATCACTGACTCCTAAATCTCAAGCCATCTTTACTTCCTCAACCATTTCCTCCCAGTTGATCTCTCTTCTACCTTTTGAAAGATGAAGTTCTCAGCGAGAGAAGATAAGAATTTTCTGGACCCATTACTTTTGCCTGAGAGAGATTCCCAACAAATTTCTGGACAGATAAAATCTCCCAAGATCACTATGTCATACATTTTTGAGAACAGAGATATCTGATGTAAAACGAGTTCATCCACATCTTCAGTTTGTCCAGGTCGCTTATGGTGAACACCTACAATAGTATCCTTTCTGTTTTTCTCTCCTTCTAGACTTAGCCAGTTTCTGCAGAGCTACCATTCTTTGAAGCTTGGATCTATATGGAGATATATGTTTTCCTAACATATAATGCAACACCTCCTCCCCTCTTGTCAATCCTGTTTCTAATAAATGAGTTGCAGCCTTCAAAGTTTGCATTTCAATCGTGTGTATCATCCCACCAAGTTTCAGTGATGCCTATGACATCATATCTCTCTTCTCTGTGTTAGCATCTACAATTCTCATTGTCTATTTCCCGTGCTCTGTGCATCTGTATAGAAACATTTTAGTTTGTAGTCTGCTTCTCTTGATCCTCCATTTCCATTAAGAATTTGTTGTTTTTGTTCTTTATTTCCACTTCTAATAGCAGGGTTCTCGAAAGAATTCGTTATCTGCGTATTTTTTCTAGGCTGTATATTTCCCATCCAATATTGCATCTCAGGTGTCTGGTGGAGGAAGACACCTCCATCATCCCATTGATGCCCATCCACTTGTCACACACACAACGATGGAGTTAAATGAAAAAGTGTAAACTAGTTTGGAAAAAATGCATTAAAACAAATATAGAAATAATAATCCATTATTATATAAAAAAGGAAAAATAAGAATTCTTGAACAATGGAAAAAGAAAGATGTTGCAATAGGTATCCTATTTGTTCATTCCATGCCTATGACTAAAAGACTTGGTGCTGTCCTTAAAAATCATGGAGATCAGACAATATACTAGATGTAGTTTTTTTATGTGGGGTGTAGTGCAGTGGTATCCACACTGAGCAGTGATGAGGCAGTGACCCAGCAAAGTTCAAAACAAAAGTCTCTTTAATGTTCAACTCACAGCAAAACACAGCACACGATATCCTCCAGGAACCATATCCTCCAGATTGCAGTCAATAAACACGCCAGTCCACCTCCGGTTCACAGCCGGGCACAAGACAGTCTACCTCCGAGACCGATTGCCGTGAGTGACTAGATCGCTATGTACGTTGTGGATGCCTAGCCTTTCAGCTCCGCTTGCCTGTGTTGCCTCCCACAGGTGGAGCTCTGCAGAGCCTTCTGCTCTGCATGCTAGCGAACACCAAACTGACAATGACCCTGACACACCCAAACCCTTTACTGCAGGGCTTTTAACTGGAATCTGTGGCCATGGGCCACATGTAAAACCCGGGCCGGGAATGAAACGGACTGCACCACTGCCATCCTGTAGTCCATTTCAAAACACAAAAGCCCAGAACAGGTTTTCCCTATATCTGCCTTGGACAACTAGCATGTCCAAGGCATATACTTACTTTTATCTTGAATTGCAATCACAGCTATGCCTGTGACTGCAATGAACTCTCATGGCCTCAATACGCCTCCATGGCATCCTGGAGGTGAACACACAGCGACCCCTACATGTGACACCGGTTACTGTCTCACATACCCCATCCCCGTGTTCAAACCTGTGGGGGTTGAACACTTGTCACCCCCCATGGGCATGTGACAAGACATCCGCATGACCCTGTGACACATCTGCTCCACATTGTACTAAGAAACCAAAGTAGGGACTGGAACCATCGGTTGACACAAGCATCACTCCCCTTCGCGTTTCTCCTCCATACTTCGCTACGTGACCAACCACCTCCTCGTTCTCCATTACAGATAACACGCCCCCTTTCCTGACTGACAGTAGACTTGGGCCAGTTTCAGGTGGCATTGCCTGGGTTTATTTGGGGTTCCCTACCCCGGCAGCTCATCCTGTCACCTACGTACCTGCCTTCAGGCCCTTGGTACCGTTTCCTCTGTACCCTTACCAGTTCCTCGGTGACTATGTCCACTTGAAATGCCGGGGTCCAAACCCGAGCTTCCCGACCCTGCTGTCTAGCGAGATCTCTATCCATTTTACCCAGGCCACATCCTGGGCTGGTGCCAGAGGGTTCCTCGTGCATACGTCTCTAGTCACCTCCGCGACCACACACTCCCGGTTCCTCCAGGCTTTCTTTTTATTTGTGCATTTCTGCATGTGTCCCTGGAATTGGACTGTCCTGAACTTACCAGGGGACATTTTCAGCTCGGGGTTCCGTGGGGTCTCTTTGACCTCTCCTGCCAATACCTCTAGGGGAAGGCTATCGGGCTTACACTCTGTCCCTAGGTTGGCGACTCCTATGGCAGGTATCCCTGACTTGGGATCTTTGGGTTCTGTGATAGGAATAGCATTTACTTTGGGAGGGTTAACCCTGGTATCCCACAGGGACCAGAACAGGAGCAAGTCTCTTCCCAACACAGTCCCATATGGAAGGGTCTTCACCACTCCCACCACGTTTAATGTCCCCACATTGTGTGGAAAAATCCTGTAGTCCGTTTCAAAACACAAAAGCCCAGAGCAGGTTTTCCCTAAATCTACCTTGGACAACTAGCATGTCCACTATACTTAATTTTATTTTGCATTGCAATCACAACTACACCTGTGACTGTAATGCACTCTCATGGCCTCAATATGCCTCCGGGCGCATCCTGGGGGGAACACACAGCGACCCCTACATGTGACACAGGTCACTGCCTCACAGGGGTGTATTTATTTTTGCATCAACTAATTTGAGTAAGGCTAGGGTTATAAAGGCTATGCAAGTTACACTCCAATCAAACTCTGATCAGAGTGTGATCATACTGTGATCTGATTCTCTCAGATGAGGTGAATATGGAGAAAAAAATGTCTACATCTTCTCCATTCTGTCACAATGGACATTCTGTCACCTGTGTCTGATATTTTTAACAAATTCATTGACTTGCATGGCCGAGTCCGAGCCGAATATCGGATCAAACTTGGGCATACTGCTATTTTTTCCCCGAACATGTGTGTGGCCCCATAACATTACACAGGTCCAGATGCGATCCAATGTTTTGTCACATCGCACTCGGACCGATAATACGGTCATGTGCATGATCCCTAAAACTAAAGATTTTGCAATGAAAGTTATATTATTAATGTTACTTTCATGTTTTCGGTTTAAAAAATGTTGTAAGAAACTCAGCCTTGTCAAAATTTTGGAAATTGTTCTTGTGTTCAATGAGTAATTAATTAAAATCTTACTTTTCCAATGTGGGTGCACTTATTTATGCTGATCATTGTACTGAAAGGTGACTTAAAACATAAAGTTGGCTTTCATACGGGAAGACTTGATTGCCCAAAATGAGCGCTGATAGAGGTTATACCAAATTGATCTGCACTCATTTAGCTTTGTGGAGCAATCATTGGCATTGTACAAACTGTATGGGTACAGACTATTTTTACTATAATTGTTCAAACCCCTACAGTTTGTATTATTGTCATCAACACATTTATACCTTTTTACACAAGACGATATGCCGCCGATAATCAGCCAATAAATCAGCATTTGCTTGATTGTTGCCAGATCACTACCATGTTTACTCAGGCAACCTTTGACATCGAGCATTACTATGAACGTTCTCTCTGTCGATCATCTGGGAAATACTACTTGGGAATGGGTGGACGTTCAGGTCTCTGACTCAAACTTTTGAAAAGTTCAGTTCCAGTACCAGAACAGCACCCGAACTTCCACCAGAATCTGAACCCCATTGAAAATAATGGATACCCGAGCTGCAAAGAAAGGAAAAAAATCTCTCTTGTTCACCACGTACTTACCCCAAATACTGCACCCGAGTTCAGCAGAAAGTCCGTGCTCGGCGTTCAGGCCCAAACAGTGACTGTCCGGTACAAACGCCAAACATTTCTGTTCGGGTTTGGCCATCTCTAATACTAAGGGCTTTCTTTTACCAATATTACATATGGGATGTTTGACAGTCTTATGATGGGCGATCCCCTGGGAGATCATTCATTCTAACAAACAGGTGGAGGGGGCCAATAGCGTTCTAATTTGAAGTGACAGTTTTATACTCTATATTGTCATTCAGCCACGCATACCCATAAAGGGGATTAGTAATATTTAAATGGTGGTCTAAAAAGACTCCTAAAAATACATATACTTATACATCAGAACCATGTCCGATGCCAGTTGTTTTGCTTCCTCTTATGATGGGGGCCATCACTTGACCACTGCTGCCAATAAGCACTCACTGATTGACTGCAGCAGTAAAATGTTGTGTCCACAAGATGTAGAAACAAGGTGACCGCAGAGGGTCCGATTGATGATTTTTTTTTATTTGCTCACCTCCATGGGCAAATATTAAAATTAAAAAAGGAAGGACAACTCCTTTAACATGAGAATGATGTGTAGTAAATGCAGCGGATATGTTTTTGCATACCTTGTTGCGCATTGTAAAAATAAAGGTTATTAGAATGTCGTTAACATTTTTACAGATTTTTTGTATGAGCCTTCAGTCTGTTTTCCCTGCAGGCTATGCTAATTAATATATATTGTATTTTCTTTTTTATTATAATGCTCTTTTACTGGAAGTCTGCTAATTGGAATTCTCTTGAGGGGTCCGCACATGATGGAAACACACTTATCTTCTCACACAGAATGACTGAACTGTATTCACTATTAAATACAAATATGAATGTGACAAATGTATGGAATATACGAGATTAAATATGTTTTCTGATTTCATATCCTGGATATAATTTCTTTATATAGAATCTGATGTATTAAATAGTAACAATAGCGGCTGGACCATGGAATAAAATGTAATCACAAGCAATTAAAGAAGCCCTCCTCCTCCTCCCATCAAAATTTTTATCCTCTTAATATATTGCAATCATATTATATAGCACTGTGTACTTACAATTGCTCATTTTGCCTTCTACTCAGCTAATTCTTCTGTTTTACATTAGGTCTATGGCATCACATGATTAAAAACTGACTAGCTGAATCCTTCTCAACTCTATGTAGAAACAGAATGTCTCTTTTCCCTGCATGAGTCATCATTAGAACTACAATTTTACTCTCTGCAAAGTCCATGGCAGGGGGAGGAAAGCAGCAGCTGGGTCAGAAAGTGAAAAGGGGGATGACTCAAGCAGGGAAAATTGACCTCCTGTTTCTACATAGCACTTAGAAGGATTCAGTTGGTCTGTCTCTAATGGAAAAGAGAAGTATTAACTGCATAGAGAGGCAAAATGAGCAATTGCAAGTGCACAATGCTGTATAATATGATGATTGCAATATATTAAGAGGATAAATACTTTGATGGGAGTGTTAACAACCTAGAGTGTCTTGCTTTTAGGCGTGATTCAAGTTTGTTTTTCTTTTTCATTCTTTTTGAAAATCACCTTTAAGGACATATAGAAATATAGTATGGACTCATAGACTTTGATGTGTATTTTATTATGGATCTGAAGTTTTAAAGGGAATCTGTCACCAGGATTTTGCTATATAATCTGAGAGCACCATAATGTAGAAGCAGAGACCCTGTTTGTAGTGATATGTCACTTACTGGGCTGTGCTTTGCTGTTTCAACACAATCAGTATTTTATCAGCAGTTGATTATCACTTCAGAACATCTGATTTCGTGCCTCCTAGTCCAACCAGGCCTCAGCACTGATTATAAGCTCTCTATCACTATATAATGTATACAGAAAGCTGTGGTGTGGGTGGATTATGCACAGCTCAACTACTGACCTCTGCTAGATCTGCAACAGAGAACACTGTGTGTTTACCATAAATGTGCACCCAGTAAACTAAGTGACACGAAACTGGAATCAGTGTCTCTTTTTCTCACTGATGCTACTGTCGGATGACATAGCAAAAATATGCTGATTCCCTTTAAAACAGCCAAATCATAAATCCTAAGGCCTCATTCAGACATGAGTGATTTTCACTAATTGAAAAAGAAAGTGTTAATCACAGAACGCACATGGATTGCACATGGATGCCATCTGTGCGTTGTCTGTGATTATCACACACCGTAGACTTGTATGGGTAATTTTGATCCATGATTCTGATCAAAAATAGACATATCTTCAGGATTTTGTTGTAAACGCATGCTCTGCCCCCCAAAAATGTGAACAGCTGAATAAACTATAATGGGTAAGTGTTCTAGCCATTAAAACTGCTGATAGAGCACATATGTGGTTCACAGGTGTTTGAATGGGTCGTAAGCTGGAGTTGTCTCTGATGCTCTCCATTGCAGCATTCTTCAGTGTTTCTTTCCTTTCAACAAAAATCTGAAAATGTCACAAAATAACCACGTTTTTTTTTGCAGATGTACACCGTGAATGCATGATCGTATTTCTCATACAGGTAAAGATTTGCTTTAGTTAGGAAAACTGTGCGGGTTTATGGTAAGAGTCCGCCACTAATCTCTATTTTTTCATTAACCCGGATTTCCCCGTTAAGGGAAAGCTTTGCTAAATTACAAGCTGTGTCTTGGACTGATATGCAGCTTCTAATATGTCACGGCGGTATCCGCGTGATTTAGAGTGCGTTGCATAGTGTACTTTGGCAGATCAGTCTCTCCCACTGCAAATAATTAAGCTTCAGGAAGCAAACGGCCATAATGCGCAGCAACGTTACCTCTCCAGGACTAGATTTACTGCTTGGATTTCGGCTGCTTTTTCTGCATTCAGCAACATATAAACAAGGTCATGTCCAGCAATCCCTGGATAATCTGAGGGCTGCAGGCTTGATTCCAGTATTGGAAAGGCTGGGTGGCTAATGGAGCGGTCAGGCACCTTAGATTAAAAGTCATCATGTCGATATGCAAAAACTAGCGAGGAACGAGCTCATCTACCGTGGATCTGCATAATGGAGCAACTCATACTTCCCATCTGATCAAATCCCTATAGATGAGGGAAGTAAGCTGTGAT
>VIAB01003081.1:0-30000 GCA_009801035.1 Oophaga pumilio
AAATTAATTGCCCCTTTATCACAGTCAGTCAGCCTACTAATCAGTTGTGATGCTCCACCCAAGCAATTTGTACACTGTTAGTTGCAGGCAGCTGTGCTACTCCACCAAATTAATTGCCCCCTTATCACAGTCAGGCAGCCTGCTAATCAGATGTGATGCTCCACCCAAGCAATTTGTACACTGTCACTGGCAGGCAGCTCAGCTACTCCACCAAATTAATTGCCCCCTTATCACAGACCGAACTCACTCCATGGTCGGGTTTCGCTTCGTGAAACCCGACTTTGGCGAAAATCGGCGATTTTTGAAAATGAATGACCTGTTTCGCTTATCTCTATTCTTAACCAATCAGTTTCCTCATTTTGCCAGGAGCACTGGCGTATTTGTGATACGTGATTCCTTCTATCCACTGTCACTGAGTGAACAAGGTTTTGGATGAGCTGAAATGTCTCTTAAATAAGTTACATTGTTTCCATGTATGAAAAAATATTGCGTGTATTTTTTTCAAACCGAGTGAATTTTCCTTAAATAGACCCTCTTTTATTTATTTGAGAGTGCGGTCTATTTGGCTATTTTAGGATTTTTTTCTTATGAGCACCTCCTCAAGGAACTGAGTGTTGACCTTCTTTTTTCACTCCTGGGGTATTGTACAATTTGAGCTTTCAAACTAAGCTGGTCTAATGGCTTCGATCCCGGAGGGCCATTATGACCAAAAAGTCCACTCGGCATACTGCCCAGTGTGCATAATATATCAATCTAGATGGGTGGCCTCTGAACAAAATCCGCCTTTTTGATCAATACTATACTTGATCTTAGCCAAAAGGCCGAAAAGCGATGCCCAAAAACACCACTGATATTGTAACAGAAAGTGAAATCACTCTCAAACATGATGCTTGAGAAAGGGGGCGTTCTCCCTGAAACGTAGCCTAAGTCAGTGCATTTGGAACTTACTGCTTCTGTGTTTACTACATGTCTCGGAGTCTGGATCTCATATTGGAGGCATTTGTGCCAGAAGAAAATGTTTACAATTTACAGACAAGGATTCAGGATATTTTATCTGTATTTGGTAATATAGGAAAAATGAAATTGTTACTGAAATTGTACTAAAAGAAATTCCATACAGTAAAACGTTTTTATAGCATAATAATGATATTTGGAGTGCATTTTTTTCAATTTGCTACATACAGTATATGGAAAGGTTTTAGTATCTTATTTTACCATGGTAATAAAAAAGTGATATTAATCTCATTTATAAAAAGTGTTTTTACTGATATTTACAGTATAAAAACAAATTTAAAACCAAAAAGGATTGCTGAGTGAAATGAGACACATGAAATATAGAATTATAAAATGGTAGAGTTGGAAGGAAACTCCTGTGTCATATTGTCCAACCCCCTGCTCAAAGCAGGATTCACTAAATCATCCCAGACAGATGTTTGAAGACTTCCATTGAAGAAGAACTCACCATCTCTCATGGCAGCCTGTTTCACTCAATGATTACCCTGTCAAAAAGTTTTTTTCTAATATCTAATCTGTGTCTCCTTCCATTCAGTTTCATCCCATTGCTTCTAGTCTTTCCTTGTGCAAATGAGAATAAAGACAATCCTTCTACAATGTGACAACCCTTGAGATATTTGTATACAGCTATGAAGTCTCCTCTCAGTCTTCTTTTTTGCAAGCTAAACATTCCCAAATCCTGTAACTGTTCCTCATAGGACATGGTTTGCAGACCGGTCACCATTCTGGTGGCTCTTCTCTAAACTTGATCCAGTTTGTTGATGTCTTGGAGCTCTAATAGTATGTAAGCAGCAAGGTAAGGATTATATTAAATAAATTGATATATATATCAACGATTGTAGGATCATACAATGTGTTCTACCATGGTATACTAAGGAATATATCGTAAACAATGGCAATGAAATTAAACAATCATATGTTAACCCCTTTTTGCCAGCTGCCGGAATAGTACGTCAGCTGGCATTATCCCCCGCTTTGAGGTGGGCTTCGGCGGTGAGCCCACCTCAAAGCCGCAACATGTCAGCTGTTATAAACAGCTGACATGTGCCCGCAATAGGAGCGAGCGGAATTGCGATCCGCCCACGCCTGTCAAAGCTGACAGCGGGCATTTAACTAGCGCTTCCGGCTGCCGGGCCGGAAATGAGCGCATCGCCGAACCCCGTCACATTGTCGGGGGTCGTCGACGCATTGCCTTGACAACCAGAGGTCTCATAGAGATCTCTATGGTTGTTGCCGGCACATTGCTGTGAGCTCCGCCCGGTGGTCGGCGCTCATAGCAATGCAGTAAATCTGCTACATATGGGTGATCTGCTCATCGCCCATATGTAGCAGAGGCGATCGAGTTGTGCATGCTTCTAGCCTCCTATGGAGGCTTTTGAAGCGTGCCAAAAGTTCAAATCACCCCCCTTTCGCCCCAATGAAAATAAAACAATAAAAAAAAATCACGCATACACATATTTGTTACCGCCGCGTTCAGAATCGCCTGATCTATCAATAAAAAAAAGGATTGACCTGATCGCTAAACGGCGTAGCGAGAAAAAAAATCAAAACGCCAGAATTCCTTTTTTTGGTCACAACGACATTGCATTAAAAAGCAATAAAGGTCGATCAACAGAACGGAGCTGTGCATAAATAGTATCACTAAAAATGTCCGCTCGGCACTCAAAAAATGAGCCCTCACCCGGCCCCAGATCACGAAAAATAGAGACGCTACGGGTCTCGGAAAACGGTGCAATTTTTTTTTTTTTTTTTTTTTAGCAAATTTTGGAATTTTTTTTCACCACTTAGATATAAGAGAACCTAGACATGTTTGGTGTCTATGAACTCGTAATGACCTAGAGAATCATAACGGCAGGTCAGTTTTAAGCATTTAGTTAATCTAGCAAAAAAGCCAAACAAAAAACAAGTGTGAGATTGCACTTTTTTTGCAATTTCACCGCACTTGGAATTTTTTTCCCGTTTTCAAGTACACTACATAGTAAAACCAATGATGTTATTCAAAAGTACAACTCTTCCCGCAAAAAATAAGTCCTCACATAGCCATATTGATGAAAAGATAAAAAAGTTATGGCTCTGGAGAGAAGGGTAGCGAAAAACGAAAACGCAAAACCGAAAAAAGCTCCGGGGTTAAGGGGTTAAAATTCCCTTGGCAATCACATTCAATAAAACAAATGTAAAGAGAAGAATAGAAAAATAGAGAGAAAAAAGAAGAAAATATGATAGTGAGAATTTATTTCTATTTTTCTATTCACTTTTCTTTTTTTTCCTCTCTCCACATTGTTCTTGTACTACTTCCCCACTTTCGCCCTCCCCTCCTTCTTTTACCCTGGACCTCTTTCTCTAGTGACTTACACCATTATCCCACTTAACAAATACACTAAATATTCCAACTTTTTAAGAATAATTAGATCGTCCTCTTTAAAAAAGAAAACTTTATTTCTTTTTTTTTTTTTATAATTTTTTTTTGAAAATTGCTACATACCGTATTTTTCGGACCATAAGACTCACTTTTTTCCAAAAAAACTTTGGGAGAAAATGGGGGTGTGTCTTATGGTCGCAATATACAGTACTCACCAATCCCGTGGCGGCAGTCCCAATGCAGCCTCAGGTGCGGTGGTGTCGGGGGTTCTTATGTGGCTGCAGCGGGGCTCTGTGCTGCGTGGGGGACTCCACCGGCATTTCGTAGTAGCCCGAAAGCTCCGCTGCTGCGACGCGGTGGTTTCCAGAAGCATGGCTGTCAGGGACCTCTAGAAAGATGGCCGCCGCAATGAGAAATTCAAATCTCGGCATTGATATCTCTTCCCGAGAGTTGTTGTTGTTTTGCCCCAGAAGGTCTTAGGAGCAAATTCCTTAATTGATGCAAAAATATATAAATCCAAATTCTGGGGCAAAATAACACAATACCAGACCCCAATCAGAGGGCAATAAAACTTTCACACTCCTTATCTATGGACTGTTCCAATATTTATGTTCATCTCTATCTCCCATAATGATAGTTCTGCTTCATGTCACTTGTCTTACCTATTGCATTGTTTCTGTGCTGGGTATAAATATGTAATTCTTCAGATTTTGTTTTAGTCTTTGCCTGATGAAGAGACCTGAGTAGTCTTGAAAGCTTGCAATTTGTTACCATCTTTTCAGTTAGCCATTAAAAGGTATCAACCACTGAGGACTCTTAATTCTAAATATTTTTATATCTACTGGCTAACACGGTATGAAGATACACATCTGTTCTCAAGGAGACATTTTCCCCTTGAGAAAGCACCGTGTGCGAAAAGTGCATCACGTTGGTCGTGGTGGTCTTCCCATTATATTATGGGTAAGCATTATTTGAGTTCAACATTTCTGAGCTTGTCTATGTTCCTTCGTTATGTGCACTATCATGATACTGTTGATAGACATGTGAGATTTTTCTTGGCTCTCTTTAAATCTATATGATTCTGACATATATGTAGGTTTTTCATGTCTCCAATAGCACTTTATTATATGTATACTGAATGTGATTATGTGATTAAGGATGTGCAAAATCAGATTGCATATGATTATGCCCACTTGTGACTTGTAGCAGCTTCAGATTGGATATATATGAAATTTATCATCTGTTAATCTGCGACTGCTTATATACGAGTGTGGACCACCATTCTTGTTTACCTAAATTCCTCGAGTCCAAATTGTTTGTAATTATATTCAAAAAAATGTATTTATATTTTATATATTCGTGTGAGTGTAGATAAATATAGAGTAATGCAACTAGGATGGATATACATTAAATGGGATTATACTTGGGACTATAGAACAGGAGAAGAACTTCAGTATTCTGGCTACAAAAGGAGTAGCAGCAGAGGTAAAAAATAAAATAAAGTTTAACTTTTATCTATTATCTTAAAATCTCAGTATGGAAAACATTAAATAACAAATAAATAGATGGGACAATACAATATGTTTCAAATTAGTATTCAATTATGTAGAGAGATGGATAATACACTGTTAATCACTTTAAAGCAGGTAGAGTATTAACCCAGCATGGATTATGGTTTGTGTGTCGAATAGTCTAGTACCTGCCTAGAAACAAAAAGGTGATGTTAGAGAGGACAAGAAAGTGAAAAATGGACACCTCTGAAGTAATCATGAAAACGGTACTCAATAATGTGAACCTGAATATGAATATTAGGGACTGTTAATTCAAGAATACCACAATGTAACACGATAAACAAAAACGACCCCAATGGTGGATCTGATATTTTTTGGAAAAGAGGTGAAATACTCCTAAAATAATTGTGAAAATGGTACTAATAGATAAGCACTAACATACCAGTCTCAAAACCTTATATGGTACACATAAATACCACTCCAATGGCGGATCATATATTTTAAGAAATTGAGGTGGAGTACCCTTAATTATTCATCATGAAGATGGTATGTATTGGAATATACACATATTAAGTACCGTGGTTCTCAAAATGTACAGTGGGTCAGACAATGAAGACAAAGGGCCACCCCAGTGGTGGATAAGATATATTCAAATTAGAACATCATAACAAACCACCCCAATGGTGGATCAGATAGAAAAAAACAAAAACATGAAAGGAAATGGAACATCCTCACCTATTGATGAATTGTCGGTGGTCTAGCATCTGGGAGGTCTTAAATCATTTTCAGTTGCTGTACAGGGATGACATCTGATTCTACTCTTGTATTTTCCAATAAGGACTAGACTGACCTTAATCCCCTTTGCGCCCACCCTAACAAGGGCAATCCACAGCTAAAGACAACAACAAATGTCCCTGCACTCTCTCTCCATGTCTCTCATGCGTTCTGTTGCGTTTCTTCCTTAGGAATCATCAGGTGACCTATATACAGTTAAAACTAGAAGTTTACATACACTATATGAAAAGAGACATATGCACGTTTTTCTCAATTTCTGACATGAAATCAGAATAAACCATTTCTGTTTTAGGTCAATTAGGATTACCATAATTATTAATATTTGCCAAATGCCAGAATAATGAGAGAGAGAGAATTTTTAATGCATTTTTATTACTTACTGCAAAGTCAAAAGTTTGCATACATTTTATTAGAATTTTGTACCATTGCCCTTTAACTGAATGACTTGGGTCAAACATTTGGGATATCCTTCCACAAGTTTCTCACAATAGTTGGTCGGAATTTGGGCCCATTCTGCCTGACAAAACTGGTGTAATCCAGGTTTGAAGGTTGCCTTACTCGCATCTGCCTTTTCTGTTTTGCCTAATAATTTTCAATAGGATTGAGATTAGGGCTTTGTGATGGGCACTCTAAAACATTCACTTTGTTATTCTTAAGCCACTTCATACCTTTTGGCAGTATGTTTTGAGTCATTTTCCATTTGGAAGACCCATTTCCACACAAGCTTTAACTTCCTGGCTGATGTCTTGAGATGTGGCTTCAGTATTGCCACATAATTTTCTTTTCTCAAGATGCCATCTATTTTGTGAAGTACACCAGTCCCTCCTGCAGCAAAACAACCCCAAAACATGATGCTACCACCCCCGTGTTTCACAGTTGGGATGGTGTTCTTAGGCTTCCAAGCTTCTCCCGTTTTCCTCCAAATGTAACAATGGTCATTATGCCCAAAAAGTTCAATTTTATTTTCATTAGATCACAGGACATGTCTCCAAAAATGAAGGTCTTTGTTCGTGTGTGCATTTGCAAACCACACGTCCAAACTCTTGCCACCTCCTGTCGCCTCCAACTCAAAAACATTTACAGAATCCATCCCTTCCTCAACCCTCAATCTATTAAAACTCTTGTGCATGCCCTCATCATCTCCCGCCTTGAATACTGCAACACCCTCCTCTGTGGCCTCCCCTTCAACTCTCTTGCACCTCTCCAGTCTGTCCTCAACTCTGCTACCCGACTAATCCACCTCTCTCTTCTCTACTCCCTTGTTTCTCCCCTGTGCAAATCCCTCCACCGGATCCCAATTCCCCAACGAATCCAGTTAAAACTACTAACACTGACCTAAAAAGCTATCCACAACGTATCACCTCCCTATATCTCTGAATTAATCTCCCAATATCTTCCTTCATGTAATCTTCAATCCTCCCAAGACCTCCTACTGTCCTCCACACTTATTCGTTCCTCACACAACCGCCTCCAAGATTTCTCCCGAATATCCTCCATCCTCTGGAAGTCCACACCTTAACATGTCCGATTATGCTCCACCCTCGGATCCTTCAGACGGAACCTGAAAACCCATCTCTTCAGGAAAGCCTACAGCCTGCAATAACCATTCTGCCACCTCGCCACCACCCGAGCTTCCGCTTCGCCACCACCCGAGTTTTCGCCTCTCCATCACCTGAGCTTCCGCCTCGCCACCACCCGAGCTGCCACCCCCAGAGCTGCTGCCTCACTACCACTACCAGAGCTGCTGCCTCACCACCACCACTAGAGCTGCTGCCTCACCAACACCACCAGTGCTGCCTCCTCACCACCACCATAGCTGCAGCAGCCCCGACCTTCTGTCTCTTCCCCATTATCCCGTAGAATGTAAGAGTTATGAGCTCGGTTGCAATAACTTTAATATATAATGGATTGCAACCGAACCCGGGGTCCACGATGCAGTTTATGTCACTGCTGCCGAACACACTTTTGGTAACAGGGTAACAACTGACAACTAAAGGATTAAATTAGATCTCGCCTGCATTACTTCACACTAGGGGAGATGTAGAATTGGCACTATCTCCGTTAACATCACGGGAGATGTGCTATCAACTGGCGTAGATGAAGCCCTGTTAATTGCACAGAAGCCACTTGCCAGATATTAGGTTTGCACTATGTGCTGCAAGCTGGTATAGATGTAGCCCTGTTGACTGCACAGAAGCTGCGTGCCAGCCGCTAGGAAGTGCGTGCGACTAGCGCCAGGCGTACGTGCTACCAGCTGGCGTGAGACCGGACTGAGCAACTCTCTGTTCAGCTTGGCAGGCGATGCCCAGATTACGCGCCCTGCAGTCTGCTCAGGGTGTATAGCTACCCTATATTCATAGCAAGACTGCATCACATTGGCTCCCTGCCTGGCATAAGCTAAACCTGCCTGAACGACCGGTGCTAATTAGCCGAGTGAACTCTGGCATCAGCAGGTCCCGGAGAGCAAAGCTAGAGAGCACGTGGAGCCCAGATTCTGGTAAGTCCACACATGAGCACTGTCTATTTTAGTATGATATGACCGAGCCGCGCCGCGGACAGACAAGCTATTTAAGGGCTAAGCTCGCCCCAGCCATCTCCTCAATCGCATCATCGGTGACGTCATCCGTGACCAATCAGGCAGTGCCAGGTCAGAGGATCAGCTCACATTAACCACCAATAATGGCTTGCCATGTCACGGACATGCTCAGTGCAGGCATTTCTGGACTTAAGCTATAACAGCCCTGTCTCCTTCTGTAACCTATGCTTAAGGCTACTATTAACAAAGACCCTGGAGACAGCTTGTACTCTCTTGTACTGGCTAGGCGTTGGGATCGATGGCGAAGCTAAGCAGCATCTGCCCCGGCTGAGACCTGGGTTGGGAGCCACTGATGCCTCAGATCCAGGTTCAAATCTAGCCGTCGCCCGACGCCTAACATTATGCCCCCCATCTGATGCTCAATGAGCTGGGGGGCATGAATATGGTCCAAAATTTTGAAAGGACCCATAAAACGGGAGGCGAACTTTGCAGATTCCCCGCATCCTCTCATATTGCGAGTCGCGAGACAGGCCTTGTCGCCCGGGGATAATACGGGGCCTGGACAGAGATTATTGTCAACCGACTGTCTCTGATGGGACGATTTCTCTCTCGCACAAGAGGTACAAGATTGGACATATTTTTTAATGTCCTGAGGCAACCAATGCCACCAATACGACCGTTGGAGAAACTTAGTGGTACGTTTGACTCCAGAATTACCTCTGGTTTTAGGGGCATGTGCCCAAGAGAGCACCTTATTTTGTAATTTAGGAGGAACAAACATCTTCCCGGGAGGGACCTGGTCTAAGGTCATAGGTGCCACCGTCCGCATATCCCCAGAAGGCATGACATTTTTGGGCTCATTACCTTCCTCGGTCGCATCTGCAGGCAGGGAATAAACTCTACCGGACGAGGCTCTGAGCCAGGGACCAAATCAATTGGACAGTCATACTGTTGGTGGGAAGGTAAAGTCTCAGCAGCCTTTTTGGAATGCTCAGGACGAGCGACCAAGTCAACAGACTGCTCTGAGACTACCCTCAGGGTCGAAGCAATCATACGCTGAGAAACACCATTCTCACCCCCGAAATTAATTTCCCCGTATTCCAGTTAATGTGTGGATTGTGACAACGTAGCCATGGAAGGCCTAATAGCACCTCATCCGATCCACCGGGAATAATGGGAAAAGAAATATCCTCCCGGTGACCCTGAGGAAATGACATTGTAAGGGGAATCGACCGGTGGGTGGTTTGCGTGTCTAGCAGTGAACCATTGACTACCTTAATGTTCATTGGTTTGGGCAGTAACTCCATAGGAATGGCATGTCTCTGGGCAAAGGTTAACGACAAAAAATTGCCATCTGCCCCAGAGTCTACCCACGCCTAGGCAGAAACCGCAGTTGCTTCGAAGAGCAACGTTACCTCATATATTAGTTTGGAGGTAGAGGTCCCTGAATCTAACACACCTCCTCTAATGGTAGTTAGACACTCTAGTTTCTCCGCCTGCTTGGAACCCTTATTACTGGGGTACTCCAAGAGATGTATAGGATTGGAACGAGGGGACCATTTCCTAGTCAGGGATATATCCATAGGCTCAGGTTCCGTGTCAGGAATCGCGGGTTCGGAAAGAGGTTTAGAAAATGACGGTGCCAACTGGAACCGAGGTTTAGAGACCTCCAGCTCCAACTTGCTTTCTGCATGATGTAAATCTATTCAATTGGCAAGAGTCATTAACTCTTCCAGAGAGGTTGGAATCTCCCTGGTGGCTAGAGCATCTTTTATATGCCCAGCCAGACCCTTCCAGAACAGCGGTATTAGCGACGGTTCAGACCAATCCAGTTCTGCCGCTAATGTTCTGAACTGGACGGCATAGAGACTGGCCGTGGTCGAACCCTGTACTAATCTAAGAAGCTTAAGAGCCCTATCATGTGTAACCTGAGGACCGAGGAACACACTTTTTAGAGTTCTAAGAAAGAGACCCGCATTCGCCACTAATGGATCATTCCGTTCCCACAGAGGAGTAGCCCACTCCAAGGCTTTGCGGGTAAGTAGAGATACGACAAAACCCACTTTAGCCCTTTCGGAGGGGAACTGTGCCTCCATCATTTCCAGCTGAATGGAGCATTGATTGATAAGTCCTCTGCAGGATCTGCTGTCACCAGAAAATTTTTCTGGGAGAGCAAAACCGGGTAGAGAAATTTTAGCAGCTATCGCAGCATTATTTACGAGACTTGCTGCTTGTGCGGCTGCCTGAGTAGCTACTGCAGTGAGATCAGCAACCGGAGTGGCCTGCTCCAGAGACCTAAGTCTGGCCTCTAGTTGCTGAACGTAGTGCTGCAGCTGCTGGTTGTCAGCCATGGTCGGCTAGACCCTGGTGGTCAGATACTGTTATGAGCTCGGTTGCAACAACTTTAATATATAATGGATTGCAACTGAACCCGGGGTCCGCGATGCAGTTTATGTCACTGCTGCCAAACACTTTTTGGGTAACAGGGCAACAACTGACAACTATAGGATTAAATTAGATCTCGCCTGTGTCACTTCACACTAGGGGAGATGTAGAATTGCCATTATCTCCGTTAACATCACGGGAGATTTGCTATCGACTGGCGTAGATGTAGCCTTGTTAATGGCACAGAAGCCACTTGCCAGATATTAGGTTTGCACTATGTGCTGCAAGCTGGTATAGACGTAGCCCTGTTGACTGCACAGAAGCTACGTGCCAGCCAGGCATACATGCTACCAGCTGGCGTGAGACCGTCCTGAGCAACTCTCTGTTCAGCTTGGCAGGCGATGTCAAGATTACGCGCCCTGCAGTCTGCTCAGGGTGTATAGCTACCCTATATTCGTAGCAAGACTGCATCACATTGGCTACCTGCCTGGCATAAGCTGAACCTGCCTGAAGGACCTGAGCTAATAAGCTGAGCGAACTCTGGCATCAGCAGGTCCCATAGAGCAAAGCTAGAGAGCACATGAAGCCTAGATTCTGGTACGTCCACACATGAGCACTGCCTATTTTAGTATGATCTGTTAAAGGGCTAAGCTCCGCCCCCAGTCATCTCGTCAATCGCATCATGGGTGACATAATCCGAGACCAATCAGGCGGTGCCAGGTCAGAGGATCAGCTGACATTAACCACCAATAATGGCTTGCCATGTCACGGACATGCTCAGTGCAGGCATTTCTGGACTTATGCTATAACAGCCCTGTCTCCTTCTGTAACCTATGCTTAAGGCTACTATTAACAAAGACACTGGAGACAACTTGTACTCTCTTGTACTGGCTAGGCATTGGGATCAACGGCGAAGCTACGCAGCATCTGCCCTGGGTGGGGGACTACTGATGCCTCAGATCCAGGTTCAAATCCAGCCGTCGCCTGATGCCTAACAGTAAGTCCGCAAGGACAGGATCCTCTGTACCAATCTGTCATTGTAAATTTGTTTACTGTAAATGATATCTATAAATTTTTATGTAACCCCTTCTCATGTACAGCACCATGGAATTAATGGTGCTATATAAATAATAATAATTAATCTGGCTTTTTTTATGTTTCTTTTAGAGTAAAGGCTTCTTTCTGGCAGAGTGGCCTTTCAGGCCATGTTGATGCAGTACTCGTTTCACTGTGGATATTGACACAATCTTACCAGCTTCTTCCATCATCTTCACAAGGTCTTTTGCTTTTGCCCTTGGGTTAATATGCACATGCTGGACCAAAGCACGTTCATCTCTGGGACACAGAACCCGTCTCCTTCCTGAGCTGTATGATGGCTGGACAGTCCCATCTTGTTTGTTCTTGCGTATAATTGTTTCTACAGATGAACAAGGAACCTTCAGACAAGTCCACACTTCTCTTCTTGATATCTTGGCTGATTTCTTTAGACTTTCCCAAGATGCTACACAATGAAGCAGTGTGTTTCAGCTGTACAGTGGGGTTGGAAAGAATTCAGACCCCTTTACATTTTTCCCTCTTTATTTCATTGAAGCAATTTGGTAAATTCACAAAAGTTCATTTTTTTCTCATTGATGCACACTTTGCACCCCATCTTGACTGAAAAAACAGAAAAGTAGAAATTTTTGCAAATTTATTAAAAAAGAAAAACTGAAATATCACATGTCATAAGTATTCAGACCCTTTGCTCAGACACTCATATTTATGTCACATGCTGTCCATTTCCTTGTGATCCTCCTTGAGATGGTTCGTTCTACTCCTTCATTGGAGTCCAGCTATGTTTAATTAAACTGATAGGACTTGATTTGGAAAGGCATACACCTGTCTATATAAGACCTCACAGCTCACAGTGCATGTCAGATGAAATGAGAGTCATGAGGTCAAAGGAACTGGCCAAGGAGCTCAGAGACAGAATTGTGGCAAGGCACACATCTTAGAAACATAATCTCAGACACAGACATAGGGATAATAAATCATGTCATAAATATTGTTCACAAAAGAACAATGAAGGGATAGTACCCAAATGGAGCTCCTAAACTATGATACACAACACCAAAAAGAAACGGAGCAAAGTACCATCACACATAGAGGAATATCTCAGAGAGTATCATGAAGAGTATAAATAATTTTATTAGCATAAATACACAATAATATATATATGAAACATTAAGATACAAGAATCATGTAGCAATCAGTACAAAGCTCGAAGCCGTAGAAGTGGCATTGGGAATGCTGCTAGATGTGACTCATATCAGCACAGCAATCAGAATATGGATGAGAAAAAGATTTATATACAACAAATGTTGTGCATTGGCTTTTCTCATAGTTACAGATAGTACAAATCAAGGTACTCAAGGTTCCTAAGAGCACAGTGGCCTCCATATTCCTTAAATGGAAGAAGTTTGCGACCAACAGAAGCATTCCTAGACCTGGCCATCCAACCAATATGAGCAATTGTGGGAGAAGAGCCTTGGTGAGAGAGGTAAAGAAGAACCCCAAGATCACTGTGACAGAGCTTCACAGATGCAGGTGGGAGATGGGAGAAAGTTCCACAAAGTCAACTATCACTGCTGCCCTCCACCAGTTGGGCCTTTATGGCAGAGTGTCCCAACGGAAGCCTCTCCTCAGTGCAAGACATATGAAAACCCACATAGAGTTTGCTAAAAAAAACACATGAAGGACTCCCAGATGATAAGAAATAAGATTCTCTGGTCTGATGAGACAAAGATAGAACTTTTTGGTGATAATTCTAAACAGTATGTGAGGAGAAAACCAGGCACTGCTCATCACCTGCCCAAAACAATCCCAGCAGTGAAACTTGGTGGTGGCACCATCATGCTATGGGGGTGTTTTTCAGCTGCAGGGACAGGACGACTGGTTGCAATTGAAGGAAACATAAATGCGGCCAAGTACAGCGATATCTTAGATGAAAACCTCTTCCAGAGTGCTCTAGACCTCAGACTTGGCCAAAGGTTCACCTTCCAACAAGACAATGACTCCAAGTACAGAGCTAAAATAACAAAGGAGTGGCTTCAGAACAACTCTGTGACCATTCTTGACTGGCCCAGCCAAAGCCCTGACCTAAACCCAATTGAGCATCTCTGGAGAAACCTGAAAATGGCTGTTCACCAACATTCACCATCCAACCTGATGGAACTGGAAAAGATCTTCAAGGAAGAATGGCAGAGTATCCCCAAATCCAGGTGTGAAAACTTGTTGCATCATTCCCAAGAAGACTCATGGCAGTACTAGCTCAAAAGGGAGATTCTACTAAATACTTCGCAAAGGGTCTGAATACTTATGACCATGTGATATTTCATTTTTTTTTTTTAATAAATTTGCAAAAATTTCTACAATTGTTTTTTTCAGTAAAGATGGGGTGTAGAGTGTACATTAATGAGAAAAAAATGAACTTTTTTTGTATTTACCAAATAGCTGCAATGAAACAAAGAGTGAAAAATTTCCGAATCTGAATACTTTCCGAATCCACTGTACATTAAAATACATCCACAGGTGTGTCTTTAATTAACTGAGATGTTGCCAAAAAAACTATCAGAAGCTTCCAAACACATGACATCATGATATGGGCAGTCCAGAATTGTTTAAAGGTATAGTAATCTTAGTGTATGTAAACTTTTGACTTTGCAGTAAGAAATAAAAATGCCTTAAAACTTTCTCTCTCTCATTGTTCTGGCATTTGGCAGATATTAATAATTATAGTAATCCTAATTGACCTAAAATGGGAAAGGTTTGTTCTAATTTCATGTCAAATATTGAGAAAAACATGCATATGTGTCGTTTTATATAGTGTTTGAAAACTTCTGGTTTCAACTGTACATGGTATTATGGGAATATGTGCTATAGTGCCAAATATAAGAGCCACTATTGTCTCCACTATCTCTCAGATGGAGTTTCTGGTTACTAGTAAGCTGAGCAGCATTACTCAATGTCAAGCGGCAGCCGCATAAGCAAACAAGATTTTAGGGTGTATAAAATGAGAGAAAAAAATCCCAATTTATTGTTACCCCTTTATAAATCACTTGTGAGACCACATCTAGAATATGGGATACAGATTTGGGCTTCACATTTAAAACAGGATATTCAGAAATTAGATGGAATAAAGATCAAAATACCCGGTCCAAGGGGGCACAAAGGATGAAAATTAGTTTAAAATTAGTTTAAAAAAAGCTAATTTATTGACATGAACTTAGACCACAACGCATTTCGACAGATGAATCGGTCTTCATCAGGTGGCAAAGATGAAGACAGATTCATCTGTCGAAATGCGTTGTGGTCTAATTTCATGTCAATAAATGAACTTTTTTTAAACTAATTTTCATCCTTGGATCGGGTATTTTGATCTTTATTCCATTTTTTTTCCTCATTGAGGCACCCGGCTGGAGCAGCATTGGTTTTTTACCCACTATTTGGATACATGCAGCTGGCGCTCCATCTGACAGTCCTTTCCACAGTCTGTATTCAGAAATTAGAGTCAGTTCAAAGGCGGGCAACTAGATTATTACTTTTGATGCAAGGCCTCTCATATGATGAGAGGTTGGAAAAGTTGGGCTTGTTTAGAATAGAAAAAAGACTCTTCAGAGGGGATCTCATTTACATGTATAAATATATGTGTGGTCAGTACAAAGAACTGGCTCAAGACTCATTCCTTTCAAGGACAATACTGAGGACCAGGGGGCACCCCTATGTACGAGTGGAAGAAAGGCAATTCCGACAGCTAAATAGGAAAGGGTTCTTTACATTTAGAGTGGTCAGACTGTGGAAAGCCCTACCACAAGAGGTAGTAATGGCAGACACTATAACAGCTTTTACAAAAGGGCTGGATGATTTCCTCAATACACATAATATTGTGGGTTATAGTTAATTTAGTGACAAAATGCACAGTTGGTGGAGAAAGTTTGAACTTGATGGACCTAGGTCTTTTTTCAACTTATGTAACTATGTCACATAGAGCTCTCAAAATGACTTTAAAATGGATGAGGTCTCTAAAAAAATTGTTTTGTAGATGTATATATAAATCTTAAATATAAGATTGAAAAAATGAGAAATTGCTGATAATCTTTTAGTTTTTCTAACTTGCTATCAAAAAAATTTTTAAAAAATGTGGCTGATATGAAATAGACATATATTAAATGTTATTTATTATCTATTTTGTGTGTTAGAACTTTCTGGTTTAAGGTCATACAAATTCAAAGTTTGAAAATTAATACATTTTCAATTATTTTTGCTAAGTTTTTGATATTTTCATAAATAAATGCAAATCATATTGACCTAAATTTACCACTATTATGAAGTATAATATGTCACGAAAAAACAATTTCAGAATCACAGCATTCCAGAGTTACTCCCACATAAATTGACACTAATCACAAGTGAAAAAATTGGCCTAGTCAGGAAGGTGAAAACAGGCTGGGGGTGAAGATGTTAATAAGCAAATTACAAATAAGTCTATTTTATCTTTTTTCAAGTTTATTTTGGGCTATCAAATTTGTAATAAATGCTAGGTGGCCAATTCTGATGGTAGCAATTACAATGTGCCTAGATTTGTTCATGCTACAGGTAATGTATACATTTGGACTGCTACATCCCAACCACTCATTGACTACTATACTATCTGTGTGAGACTCAGTTACTGCACATTTATTCAGCATCATTGTTTTTCTTGTGAAATTCTCAATAAGTTTGATGTGTCACATGACCCTTTTCCCATTGGAAAAAATAAAGTTGGATCCAAAATGACCAACTTCAAAATGGCCGCCATGGTCACCACCCATCTTGAAAAGTTTTTCTCCTCCTATATACTAATGTGCCACAAACAGTAAGTTGATATCACCAACCATTCCCATTTTATTTAGGTGTATCCATATAAATGGCCCACCCTGTACATTTCCAATATATGCAACAAAGCATGATCTGTAATATTGAAAACCTACATTAAAGTGAATTGAGTCACTTCTCCATTTCAGTAGGTGCACAATGAGGCTAACCTTTTTGAAGTAGAGAAGGGACTTGCATCTTTCAGACATTTACAGTTTGCATTTCACAGTACATTATAACTGACACATTGAAAGCTGCAGGTATTAATCAGAATCAGGTTTAACTAGGAATCTGAAGAATGCAGTTCATAAATTTAACCACCACAACAAGGAGACATACCTGACTAACTGTGAGAAAGTAATCCCTTAGCTTGATACTATCAATGGCTTGATAGTATCAAGATAGCTGAGGAGAAGACCCTGGTAGACCTATCTAGGCTTGCACAAGATCGCTCTTCCTTTAGAGTGTTTATCCATCAAATTGCCATGGCTTGAGAATGAGTCAAAGGCCATTAAAACAAACATAAAAAAACTTTGCTTTATCATTTACCATGATTGACTATATGTTCATATTATGTATTGTGGTTTGGTAGGTGGTGGCATTTGTAGACATTGCTAATCATTTGCTATAGTCCAGTCAAGTGATCTTTGTTGTAGAGGAGAGTCTTTGCACGGACCTATTTGCAGCTGTCACAGATAGAAAAAATTCATTTCAACGCTCCATGCTGGCAAACTTTTTGAGCCCCCTTGAGATACCGCTTAGTCTTCAAACCAGCTCCGCCTCCACCTCTCGAACCTTCCCCTGTCCCACCACCGCGTTATGGAAAAACTTCACTTCTGTACCACGTCCTCACCAATCACACATTAACAGTTGTCATCGAACACCATATCACATTCATAGTCATCAACTTTTGTTTTGGCCAAAGGATTTTTTAAGCCTACCACCATGACAAGGTAGACTTTTTGGCAGGTGCCTACTGTACTCTAACCTTTTAAAAATTTCTTAAAACACCGAATACTCTTTTTAGGTACAGTTTTATTTATTTTTCTTTAAGGGAATGTGTCACATACATTTTTTAAAAGGACCAATAATACCACATACAAGTGAAAAACACCATCACAACATGGCAGGACCACATATTACCACCACATAATGACCGAATAATACCGCATCCAAGGAACAAATACAGCCACACTATGATCAGACCAAATGTTACCCTCACATACTGACCAAATAATACCACATACAAGGACCAACATTTGCCAATCTCAAATTTGGCACGAACGTAGCATTTTTCATAAAAATCGACAAGAGTCAGCCAAAGTTCGGTAAATGGTCGAGTTCACTAAGGGTTCTTTCAGATGTCAGTGTTTCTGGTAGCAGCATGCGCCATGAAATGTCCCACACATGAGCACACTGATGACACACAGATGACATCCCTGTGTCATCAGTGTGACACGTGTCGGCGCGTGGGAATCAGCGGTACTGTTCGCGCTGTTCCCTGGCACAGGATGCTGAAGTGAAGACAGCTCAAAACACGGTCTACTGCTCGAGCAGCGATCAGCTCTAGTAGGAGACAATGTTGAGAGTTGCATTTAACTGTTAACAGCAAGAGTAAACAGCAGCTGATGAGAGTATTCATCAAACGCCTGCTGCTCTATAAATAAATAAATAAATAATAATACAAAAAGGACATGGGGTTCCCCTGAATTTTTAATAACCAGCCAGGCAAAACTGACAGCTGAGGGTTGCAACCCTCAGCTGTCAGCTTCAGCAAGGCTGGTTATCAAGAACAGAGAGGTCCCCGTGACATATTAATTTAAATTATTTAAGTAAATAATTAAAAAAAGTTTGCAATTCTCCCATTTTTTTTTCACAAGTCAAACTAATGCCAACAACTGGGGGCTGGTATTACCCAGGTTGGTAAGGGGCCATGGATATTGGCCCCCCACCTAAAAATAGCAGCCCACAGCCTCCCTAGAAAAGGTGCATCAATTAGATATGCCAATTCTGGCGCTTTGCCTGGCTCTTCCCACTTGCACTGTGGTGGTGGCAAATGGGGTTCATATTTGTGGGGTTGATGTCACCTTTGTATTGTCAGGTGAAATTAAGGCCACGGCTTAGTAATGGAGAGGCGTCTTTAAGACGCCTCTCCATTACTAATCCTTTAGTTATATTGTAAAGAAACACACAGAATAAAGTTCTTTATTTGAAATAAAAACAAAAGACACATTTCTTTTTTTTATTTAAAAACAAGAAACACAGCTATACTCACCTAACACCCATTCCATTGAAGCCCTCGTCTCCTGTAATAAAACAAAAATAAAAAACAACCATATCTTTCACCTGTCTATAGTTCTGTTCAATGCCGTAATCCATGTCTGGGGATAAACAGTTTTCAACCTGGACAGTGACAATATGCGACCGTCCAGGCTGAGAACCATTGGGGTATGAGTTGCTGCAAGCATAACATCAGTGAGCAACGGTGACCTCGGTGAGATCACCGCCAGCACGGTGCAGCGCTGATCTCTTATGAGGTCCTTGCAGTTCATGGTCCCGGCTATGAACGCAGCCTCAGTGACTGGCAGAAACCTTTATGACATCACCGCTAGTCACCGAGACTGAGCTCAAAGCCTTTTGTGTTTACTAGTTAACAATGGAAGCAAGATCATATGTCTTCAGTTCCTTCAAAACAGTTGTTAGACTGTTTCTTCTAGTAAGCAAAATATTTTTATTTTTATTAGGTGTCTGTAAAGTGAAAGAATTATGCAGCTTCAATTACTCAATCACCTATGTCAATTAATTAAACATCTTTCAATATTTATTGTTCTGTTCCATAAGTTGTATACAATCAGCCATTGTACATGAAGATTTTCAAATCAGTTTTGTAATTTGGATAGAGCCTAAACAATTTAAGCAAATCACTCTAGTAACACAATGCTTGACAGTACATACTAATGACCAGATTAGCATAATGTTCTGAAAGAGAGTGAAATTGCTTGTTTGGTTTCAGCAAAAACCATGTAAAAATGGGTCTTGAGTCAAGGCTGGTAAGCTACAGTCACTTAAGCACTGCGCAGGGAATTATTTTTTAATTATTTCAATATTTGTTTTTAATCAAGCACAATTCATTGTAAACAGAGTTAGAAGAAGTTCGGATTGTGTGGCTGATTGTTGAACGTTCATCCTTTGTTCCTTTTATATCACATAGTAATGAGCACAAAGTTCTATGGATCTAAAATTGGAAGGAAACCTCGAATAGACGGCTTCTCACTTTATTTTCTCTAGGGGATGAAGCTTGAAAACCATCCTCATTGAAATGAGCAGCGTGTTTCCTGTACTGTCCATTATATTGAACAATGCTAAAGCCGCTGTTAATTGAGTGTTTTTAAATACCACTTTTCAACTGTCATTAAATAAAAATGGGTCATTTGGTTTTAAAATCAATTTGCAAAGTAAAATTAGATCTTTACAAGCTGTGATACCTTGCAATCAGTTATCACACTACATTTATCATAGTCTACTAATTATTTCATCTTCACAAGGGTCAATAAAACTACCAAATTTTCTATGCTACAGAGATAATTTGTTATTTCCTGAACTGAAGTTAAATATGCCGTTAGTCAATCTGAGAATGTAAATTGGCATGCTGACTAGTGACAAAAGTGATAAATTAATGGCTACAAAAGTGTTGCTGTGTTTCTACTAAAAATATATTCAAGCTGCTCATATACCTTTGATCACTGTCAATGAATTCTGGCATTAGCTGTGTGTTTAAAGGGAACCTGTCACTCGATTCATGGGCAGGATACTATGTGCAGCATGTATTGGCGCTTGGCTACACAACTATAAAACATAGCTTGAAGAGCCGGCCCACTCCAGTTGACTGACTTATCTATCCTATGTTTGTACATAGGAAGAGATCTGTCAATCACCTGGTGCGTGGTGGGGTGAATCCAGTGGGAAACACATGAGACTTATATTCTCTCTCTCTGGCAATCTCTTCTAACTATGCATTCTCTGAAATTTCATAGCGTTTTAGAGTAAAACATACCTGGCTCCAATCGCATAACCAGACTCTGATTCATGCTGCCTGTGATTTGGGCAGCAAGAATCAAGTGACAGTCTCTTCTTAATTGATCTAATATATAAATATATGGGACTCAGAACTGTCATGTGATAGTGGATGCTTGTGAAAATTAAGCATAAGCATATTGGATTTTTATAAGTTGTTTCCTTGTTTCATTTTGTTTAACCGTATCAGTAGTTTCTGGAGAAGCCTTGCTCCATATTCAAATAGTTGTGTGTTCTAGATGTATGGTATGCTGGGGAGAGAAGTATGGCCATCTTAAAGTAGATCTGTCATTATACTATGCTGCCATAAGAAAGGGCAGCATAATATAAAGACAGGTCCGCATTCCTTTTAGCCAAAACGGCAGACAAAAATAATGCGCCATTTGGCAAAAGATTACACTGGACATATTTTATGAGTCTGTATAATGAGAAGAGCACTCCTTACACCTTCCACTCCTTAGGACAATATTTGTGTGCTGGTTCCTGTATACACAGCAGCCTATAAACACAGGATGTGATCAGATGTGGGGGAGCCTTCTCCTCATAAATACAGTGGACTCATAAAGCATAGTGCTTTTGATGGCTCTTATTTTTGTGCCATTTTAGCTCATTGGATTACTTGTCTCCATATTATGTGCTCCTTACTAGAGATGAGTGAGCAATTTTTGAGAAAAAAAGAATTCTGCTTGAATTTTATAAAAATTTACATTTGCCAAAATACAGATTTTTTTGTATTTCGCTTCTGCAGCCTGCCATTTTCTTGAACCATAAAGAATAAAAGATTAACGAAATAAAATAATTTCTTATACTCATCTTACCATCCATCTCTCCAGTGCCGATGCTCCTTGCCATCACCTGTCTGATTCTCTTGGCTTTTTCTGATCCCTGCCGGTTCTACTCATGCATGCAAAGTCATGTCACATAATATTGTGACCTTCCTCATTCTTGAGAAGAACCCTCCCAAGCCTCATCAGAGCTGGAATTCCTGATGATTTCAACACAAGCAGCTTGATTCAGAAGATGCAACGAGGACCTATGGGTGATGGTGAGGAGTGGAAAGGTCAGAGCAAGGAGTTTTAAGGTGAGTATGCAGCTTTTTCATTTTTTTCACATCTTGCATTTATTATGTTTTTGTGTGTGAAGAGACCTCGTAGCATAATAAGGATTATTAAATTTGGATTACTCAGGAAAATCTGCATGAACAGGTAAATTCAACTTTTGCCTGATCTGTTCATCTCTAGTCCATACATACAACACCATGCTTTGATCACTGATCTGCTCTATTTTACTTTTTGACTCTCATGTAAAGGCTCTCTACAACCATGGTGGTTGAGCAATTGGGGGCATAACTACAACAGTAGGGGATATTACAGCTGACAGAGTCAAGTGACCCTCTCTGGAATGTTTTCCCTTTTTTGAAGGAGAAAAACATGCATGATTTTTTGTCTAGCTCCACTGTGAAAATCTGATAAATATAAATATATTGTCCATTATTTGGCCACTAACCAAGAAAATATGGCTATTTGTAATAATACACTTTAGTGTATGGTAAAAAAGGAGAGTGGTCAATTTCTGGCTTCGTTCTATGGTCCTAAAATAAAAAAGTTACACCCCTATTGAATAGCCAGCATTTTTTCTTTAGCATGTCTTGATCTAATGATTGATGTAAGTTCCTTTCAAATTCTATTTTGATACAGTAAAGATGTATATCTTCGTACCGTGTTAGCCAGTGGATAGAAAAATATTTAGAGTTGAGAGTCCTCAGTGGTTGATACCTTTTAATGGCTAACTGAAAAGATGGTAACAAATTGCAAGCTTTCGAGACTACTCAGGTCTCTTCATCAGGCTGAACTAATACAAAATCTGAAGAATCACATATTTATACACAAAAACACAGAAAAAATGCAATAGGTAAGACAAGTGACGCGAAGCAGAATAGTCATTATGGCAGAGGGGATGAGCATAAATCTTGGAACAGTTCATAGATAAGGAGAGAAAGTTTTATTACCCTCTGATTGGGGTCTGGTAATGTTTTGTGATGTTTTCACAGGGTATTTGGAGTAAATTCCTTAATTGATGTAATAGGCCATAAAACCATGTGACAGGTTCATTCCAGCATTAAGAGTGTCAAAGGTCACCATCAATTTGTATTCGCAAATTCTTCTCTGTCTTTGAGATGTGAATCTGCTTCTCAGGTACTTTCAGCTGCATCACATCTAATGTTGTGTACCTAATTATATGTACTAAATGTCCAACTGGGGGTCTATATGTGGGGGAGACCGGGCAAAAACTGAGAACAAGGATGAATTCTCATCGTCACACAATAAGAGAAAAAAGAATGGATCTACCTGTGGCAAAACATTTTTGCTCCCCTGATCATAGCATGTCAGATATGAAAATACTGGTACTAAGAAGCAGATTCACATCTCAAAGACAGAGAAGAATTTGCGAATACAAATTGATGGTGACCTTTGACACTCTTAATGCTGGAATGAACCTGTCACATGGTTTTATGGCCTATTACATCAATTAAGGAATTTACTCCAAATACCCTGTGAAAACATCACAAAACATTACCAGACCCCAATCAGAGGGTAATAAAACTTTCTCTCCTTATCTATGAACTGTTCCAAGATTTATGCTCATCCCCTCTGCCATAATGACTATTCTGCTTCGCGTCACTTGTCTTACCTATTGCATTTTTTCTGTGTTTTTGTGTATAAATATGTGATTCTTCAGATTTTGTATTAGTTCAGCCTGATGAAGAGACCTGAGTAGTCTCGAAAGCTTGCAATTTGTTACCATCTTTTCAGTTAGCCATTAAAAGGTATCAACCACTGAGGACTCTCAACTCTAAATATTTTTCAAATTCTAGAAATTCCATCCTTGGAATCCACATTCAGCATCTGCCTAGCTCAATACAGGAAACAGGAGCTGTTACTCAAGGAGTGCTGATTCTGAACCTGAAAATCCAATGCGTGCAACTGCAGTTATCCTTGTCTACAAAGTTATTCCTGCCAATATGAATGTTTTCCCATGTTTTCTTCATATTGACTTTCGTGTTATACAGCATATTGGAACAATTGCAGTATTATTTTATGATAATTAGAAGCACTGATCTGTAAATTGTCCTAGTTATCCAAGATGTGACAGTCTCTATATGCAATACTTGTATTCTACTAATATAATGGGAATATATAATCATTCATACTAAAAAATAACTATCTGATGAGACAGAAAACATCTTCAGGTCAAGTCAATTACATAATGATGCAAATTATGTCATTTGTGCTCATATTTACCATAATGGTGTTATCTGTATTATTACATCAATCACTTAGTTAATCAATAAATAAATCAATAATTTCAGAAGTTCCCAGGAGAAATTAGTTCAATGGCCCTAAAAATTGATTGTACATATTCAAATTTGTATGACTTTGAAACATTGTTGACAAAAATGGATGTCATGAATAGTACATGGTATCTTTGCAAATATGATTTGAAATGATACCTAATATATTCGATTTTTTAAATAAAATTATGATAAATATATCAGTTAAAGATAGAAAAAGGCTTATGCAGTGGATGCATTGGCATTGCACTGCATTTTTAATCAGATTTTTGCCAACACAGTTTTAATCAAGAGCTTAATTTTTACATTGAAAGTAAGTGAAAGAGGAAGGGAGAGTACTTGCTCACAGACGTGAGGCCCCAATGTACGTTAAATAAAAACATCCAAACCCTCTGACTATCTAATATGCATAGGAATTTCCTGGATCTCCTCTCAGTGATGAGGTTGAGGCAGATTAAGGGCAGGCAGTATGGTAATTTCCCGATCTTTTGGTTCTGCAGGTAGATTAGCCACTGAATAAGGTCAATTTACACGGGCCAACCAAAGGCACTAAACGACTGCTGATCGGTAAATACCTACTTAACTGTTGGTTAATTAATACCCTGTTTACGCAGACAGACCGCAATAAATGATGACCAATAAACAATCTGTAAAAGACAGTTGTTCATGGCATCACAAGTCCTGTTTACACAGGACAATGTGCTGTGGAGAGTGATAATCTTTTGTGTTGCTGTGAGTGGCAGCCAGGGCTGTAGTCATGGCCCACAAAGGTGCCTGCTTTAGCACACCCTGGCCATCCGCATTACATACACAAAGTCTTAAGGGTATGCCACACTAAACGAGATCACTAACGAGATCGCTAACGAGATCACTAAAACGTCACTATTTAGCGATCTCGTTAGCGACCTCGCTGTGTGTGGCATGTAGCAACGATGTGGCCCCTGCTGTGATGTCGCTGATCGTTCACTAGCGTTCTGGACCGTTTTTTGATCGTTGGCGTCCCGCTGGTGAGCCTATATCGCTGTTTGGCACCTTTTGCGAACAACGAGCGACCTCGTTTGTGACGCATATGACAGCGGCGCAGGCGGGACTAGGGTTTTAGCGTCACAGAGTGGATCGCAATATCTGTAAGTTCTCTTTTGCGTCACAGAGAGGATCGCAGAAGTTGCAAAGCAGGCTAGCAGGACGCAGAGAGCAGGAGCGATGCTGGAAATTCCTATGAATCAGAAGCGCTCAGTACATGCTAATGACATCCTAACGACCGCCAAAGTCGTTAAAGAGATCGCTGATCGCTGATGTGTCGTTTATGAGATCTCCTGTTTGGCAGCTACTAGCGACCTAAAAGAGATCACACCAACGATCTCGTTAGCTTGCGTCGTTATCGTGATCGCTAACGAGATCGCTAAGTGTGGCAGTACCTTTCCTGTCTCAATTGCCTGGTTCTCAGACGCCTTTCTTAGTCGCAAAGACACTTCTTCCCTTGATCTGGGGCATAAAAAGACAGAGTCCAATTTCAACTTTAAACGAAGAACTTTACTTGTTTTCAGTCGCAGCACGTCCACATCAGTTACAGCTTCAACACAGAGTTCTGCACAGTCTACATCAGTTACAGCATCAACACAGAGTTCTGCATAGTCCAGATCATTCACTTTCCCTGTGTCTTTCCTCCTAGGATGTCCCCTAGACATACAGACCCATTCTGTACTGCAGCGTCCTCCCTGTTCAGCTTCACTATATTCAGGAGTTCCTTTGTCCGTTTCACCCCAGACATGAGGGCATCTGCCCATGTAGTAAGCTTCCATATCTTAGAGCTACCTGCATGTAAATACTGCTGCACTTCTGGCCCAATGGCCCTGGATGGCTGGGCTTCTCACTTCCCAACATTACGGAGTTAACCGCCCTGTCCGGGTTCTATGGCACTACTAACTTAAAAAAAGGAAAATCCTCTATTTTATCTGCAGTTGACTCATCCTATGTGAACTATAAACACTATTGTACCTCATCTAGTAGCAAAACTTTATTACTATGCTTTCTCTATTCACATTATATGGTACAATAAATATATACATTTAGCAGCATAAAGAACATAACACATTTACAAGTAAGATATTAGACGGGTAGTGTTAAGGGCATTTAAACCATTTCTGCAACCCTTACATTGCACAATTAATAATTTCATCCAATGAATGAGTATTTTGCTCATTCATCCGTTATCAACAGCCTCTTTACATTGAAAATGTAGCATGAAAAAGCTCATTCACAATAATCTTTCAGTGTGCATGCACCCTTTCTCTGCTCTTCCTATAGAGAACATATTAACTCTCAGCCAAGTGTTCATGTGTGTGGTGGAGGTTTTCTAAGGTGTGTTGACATCTTTAGAATGAGAAGACAGGAAGAACAGGTCACTCTTGACATTTTAATAAAACAATCTATGAATTATACCTGTGATTCCAGCTACACTAAATATAAATATCTAGACTGAAGATTAGAATGTGAGGGACCAGGATGGTTAAATATAGTAAGATGTTACCGAGACTCTGATTCACTTGCTAGCACATCGAATAGGAGTTCTATCACAAAACTATAATCATTAATTCATATGGAAAATGTCAAAGGTGACAGTTTTTTGTGTGTAAAAAGTCACTTAAAATTAACAACTATTTAGCATTTTACTGGCTTATTTTTAACTTTTATAAAATATGGTCTGCAGTCCAACGTATTATCTACAAATTATTCTTCATGGCTCAACATTGGGGATTACTAGCAGCTTCCATTGTAGGTCTACTCTATGATATGTCTTTAAATGGTACAATGAGTTGTGCATAAGTAAAAAACAACTCATCAGTTGAGTACAATTATCTTTCCTTTTTGCTAATTGCTAATCTACTGTATGAAATATCTCGATCTACAAGATCTTTTTCCTATATTTTCACTTGCTTTGTATAAATTTGTCATACATCTAGTGGTTTATAAAGATAAATAAATATAAAATAAAATGATGATGACATTAAAGTTTTCTACCTTACCTTCTAGAAGTCTGTATTTTTTCAGAGAAATCAAATGGTAATGACATGTATGTAACTACTGTATATGTAAATTGAAATATATTTTATATGAACAAAATACATTTTTTGCATATCTTGTTTTGTGGTGTAGACTTTTATTTTTTGAATTACTTTTTCTAAACTGTCGCAAATGTTTTATACATATTCAGTTATTTAGCTGGCTAAAGAGAAGGCAGAAGTGGTAGTAAATCCCTTCTATCTTTTTTCCAGGGTCCCTAGCTGTATCTCACAACATAAATTGGTCCTAGTTTGCAATAGAGTTAGCTTTAAGGCTATGTGCACAGGGTCGGAATTGCTGCAGATTTAGCTTGCAGAATGCTAGCGTTTCCAAGCGATCTGTAGCATCACTTGGAAAACTGATTGACAGGTTGGTCACACTAGACAAACATAGTGTTTGACAAGTGTGACCAGCTTTTTACTATTGATGCTGCCTATGCAGCATCAGTAGTAAAAGATAAAATGTTAGAAATAAAAAAAAAATCGTGATATTCTCACCTTCCGGCGGCCCCTGCAGCCTTCTCGGTACTTACCAATGCTCCCGGTAACTCCCGTTCCCAGTGATGCCTTGCGACAATGACCCCAGATGAAGTCACATCACGCTACAAGGTTATTCGCGCAAGGCATCACTGGGAACTGGAGTTGCTGGGAGCATCGGTAAGGACCGGGAAAGCTGAGGGGCCGCCGGAAGGTGAGAATATGCCTATTTTTTTATTTTTTACTTTAATTATTTTGTTTTAACAGGGATATGGTACCGAGGGCCTGGAGGAGAGTCTCCTCTCCTCCAGACCCTGAGTACCATCCGCACATGAACCGCTAACTTTGCGCATTGTGGGCATAGCCACATGTGGAAAGTAAGCGGTTCAATGCATTCATATGTGTGCAGAATCACCGCTATTCAGCAAAAAGAATGAGCATAATGCATATTTTTCGGCGATTCGATTCAGCCGCGGAAAAATACGCAGCATTAGCATAGCTATGTGGAATGACATAGAATATAATGAATTGCGATGTGTAAGCGCTTTCACAGTGTTTTGGTGCCAAAAATACGTGGCAAAACGCTTACAATCCGAAACGTGTGCACATAACCTAACATAGCCAGTAAATTTATTATGGTGTGGGGTTAAAGCGCAGGACCAACTGCCATAAGTTTAGAGAACTTGGTCATCATTGAGTTAAGTAACACTCATGTTAAAATTATTTGTCACACTGATGAGTATTTTATGGTATACCCTAAAAGAACTGCCAAGTTCATATGACCGCATGTTTGGTCTGGGTGATGTACGTCAAAAAAAATGACAGCACATGGATTCATTTTATTCAACAGGCCTGTTCAGATAACTGTTTTTTAAAGAGAACGAATGTCTGCTTGAAAACTATCACAGAATGCCCTTGTCTTGTCCATATTTCAGATGAGACTCTCACATTCAAGTCAGTGGGGCAAAAAAATTGTATCATACACAGACAAAACGCTTAACATCTGATTTTTATGACTACATTGCAGTTTTTTCACACAGGAAACTGTATTTGGTTTTGTATATTTTAATAACTGCTGATGAATAAATGTGAATTCCATATGGATGCCAAACATATTGCAAATGGCAAAACCGTGTGTTAGGGTTCGAGTTCCCGCTGCTGCACAAGGGGAGTCTCGAACCAGTCCCGCTGCGGTCTCCCATTCATCTCAGGCTGCAGTGGAGCCTGCTCAGCAGAGACGTCGGTCCAAGCTTCTTGCCCACTCCACTACTGTGCAGTGACTTGCTGCTGCCTTTCCTGGATCTGCTACTATAGCCAGTGTTGGAGCAGACGTCTTTGGGACAAAGTCCTGCATTTTCCCTTCTGAGCATGCCCAGAGTGAGATCTCTCATTGGAGATCAGGGGTCACATGCTCAGGTACTGCAGCGGCTCCTATTGGTCCGCCGGGAAGGCCCTGCGATTACTGATGTTCTGGAACAAGTTTCATTGGTCCTGGTTTCTGGCAGGTCCTGTAGCTGTTGCTATAAAAGGGTAGCATGGCTGGGCCGCCATGCGCTAATATCAACCATTGTATGCTATGCGCCAGTGTGATCATGCGTATGTGTGGTTAGGGACCCGGCTGAAATAAGGCACTAGAATACCGACTTAATCGGTGAGGAGTTTGGTATGGTAGCTGGTCAGGGTCGGTGTCCTAGATGCCCTAGATTACCGGCATAACCGGTGAGGAGTTTTGATTGCCGTATTCAGGGTCTGGCGTTCAGACGCCATAGATTGCGGGTTACTCCCGCGAGGACATTAGCACACGATCACGCTTTATGTACGCTTAGCACTTAACTGTGTACCTGAGAGCCTGACAGGACACAGTGCTTTTTCTCAGCGGCCCTGTGACGTAACAGGGTTCGCTTTCTACGCTAGACAGCGCCCTAGCGTGTTTTCTTTGCGACTCAGTTGTGTCTAGTGAGTGCGCACACATCGCCATATAGTGCTGCGGCTCTCTTTCTTGCGGCTCTGTGGATTAACAGAGTTCGCACTTATTGCCACAGCACATTACGGCGTTTCTGTTAGCGACTCTGCGGGATAACAGAGTTTGCTTCTCGCGCCATTTTTACTAGCAGCAGGCTCCGCTTGCACGGTGGACCCCGGGCTGCGAACGCACCTCTCTACATTATATATTTGGTGCGTTCCGCAGACCCTTAACACCGTGTCTCCAACACAAGGTTAAACTAACGATAAATGTAATCTCCTTTAATATTCAGAAATGCATAAAACATGGATAAAAAAGCTGCACTGGTGGAATAAAAAATGTTCAAATGGGATAATGGGAAGGTTGTTATTGTCTATGTGTTTTGGTGCCGAACTGAACCTTTTTCTAGACTAAAATCGTTTCTTCAGTTTTTGTCTTGCAAAGGTGCTAGTCGCACACCAAAACGCACAGACAATAAAAACGTTCCTGTTATCCCATTTGAAGATTCTTAATTCCAGCAGTACAGCTCTTTAATCTATGTTTTATGCATTTCAACAATCATTCCTGAAAGATTCCTTCT
>VIAB01003081.1:35000-40795 GCA_009801035.1 Oophaga pumilio
CGGTATGACCGTCATCTTCTTCGAATGTCACTCAGCAACCACAGGATGACATCAAGTGACCTACAAAAGGAATGGCAAATGGCAGCAGGGGTGACGTGCACAGCAAGAACAATTCGTAACAGTCTCCTAGAGGCAGGGCTCAAGTCATGTAAAGCTAGAAAAAAGCCTTTCATCAATGAGAAGCAAAGGAGAGCCAGGCTGAAGTTTGCCAACGACCATAAGAATTGGACCATAGAGGACTGGAGAAAGGTAATCTTCTCTGATGAGTCTAATTTTCAGCTTTGCCCAACACCTGGTCGTCTAATAGTTAGACGGAGACCTGGAGAGGCGTACAAGCCACAGTGTCTTGCACCCACTGTGAAATTTGGAGGAGGATCGGTGATGATCTGGGGATGCTTCAGCAAGGCTGGAATAGGGCAGGTTATTCTTTGCGAAGGACAAATGAATCAAGCCGCATACAAGGTTATCCTGGAAAAACCCAATCTCCCAACCTGAACCCCATTGAAAACCTCTGGAATGTAATCAAGAGGAAGATCGATATTCACAAGCCATCAAACAAAGAAGAACTGCTTAAATTTGTTTACCTGGAGTGGCATAAGGTCACACAAAAGCAGTGTGAAAGACTGGTGGAAAGCATGCCAAGACGCATGAAAGCTGTGATTAAAAATCATGGTTATTCCTCAAAATATTGATTTCTGAACTCTTCCTGAGTTAAAACATTAGTATTGTTGTTCCTAAATGATTATGAACTTGCTTTCTTTGCATTATTTGAGGTCTACAAGCACTGCCATTTTTTTGTTATTTTGACCATTTCTCATTTTCAGAAAAGTAATACAAAATGTATTGCTTAGAAATTCAGAGACATTTTGTCAGTAGTTTATAGAATAAATGAGCAATTTACATTTTACTCAAAAATATACCTATAAAGAGAAAAATCAGACAAACTGAAAACTTTGCAGTGGTCTCTGCAGTGTCACCAGCAAAGCACCCCCACACCATCACACCACCTCCTCCATGCTTCACGGTGGGAACTAGGTATGTAGAGTCCAGCCGTTCACCTTTTCTGCATGCAAAGCAGTAATCAAAGCAAAAGGTGGCTACTTTGAAGAACCTAGAATATAAGACATATTTTCAGTTTTTTCACACTTTTTTGTTAAGTGTATAATTCCACATGTGTTAATTCATAGTTTTGATGCCTTCAGTGTGAATATACAATTTTCATAGTCATGAAAATACAAAAAAATCTTTAAGTGAGAAGGTGTGTCAAAAGTTTTGGTCTGTGCTGTAGTTATATTTGCAAACATTTAATAAAAAAATACAGTGACGCCATGATACTATAAGGTCACCATATGGAACCATTCTTTCTTGGTCATCTTGCTTTAATGCTTTAAAGCATGTGATGGACATAGATCACTTAACGTATGTATAAAAACAGGACTAAAAAAGGATACTTTTTAATATGCATCTTTCCTTCCAAACAGTTCTTTGCACTCATGCTAGTAAATGTTTCCTATATTTCCCATTTCTTGTAAATGTATAAATAAATTTACTGCTTGGTGTTACCATAAGACCTGTTAATATGTGGTTACCTCGCACTGTATCATTCCATAAAAAATTATTAGATAGTGTCACAGTGTATAAGGACATTCCCCAATGAAAAGGGAATTATTGTTAATTTATTCATACTTTTCCAATAAGAAGTACACAACCCAGTTTGACAAAAAATGTTTTTAAAATTCTTATTTCATATGGAATACTAGTATTTATTAAAGAGGACACGCCAAAAGAAGTACAGATCCTCTTTAGTTTGTTAGTTTTTACGGCTGCACTTCTGAACCGCTTACCCCATGTCAGAGGTTACACAGATGGCAGATCCATTTAGACTTTGCCTGCTGTACAATTAAAGACCCCAAACACATTAGATTAACGTCGATAGTGACTGATTGAGTTAATAGTCTAATGTGTATGAGGATCTCCTGACTGTACACTTTAGAAACAGAAGGATCTGACATGTCTGATTTTGGACTGCAGAACCTTCTTTTCTCTAAGATAAGCCATTGCTAGAGGAGCATACAGCAGTGCTCTAGTAGAGAGCACAGGAATGCTCGGCCAGATGAGCTTTCCTGTTTATGTGAGAATTGTAGGAAGATTGCTGTCATTGAATAAACCATACAGCCTACAGCTCTCTCGAGTGGCTCTAAACGGCATGGGGTAATTTCTGAGATGTGGAAGTAAGACATCATACAAAAGTTTGCACTTTAAATGAAAGATGAAATCCTTACACAGCTGATTGAATGATCTCTTCTTACTACCCCACATCTAAGCATTTTGTTGGAATGCTTACAGGCTTTCAAAAGGGGGAAGAGAAAAAAAATGCTTTTAAACATCTTTGCCATAGGATTAACTAGCAAGTGAAAAAAATGGATTGGGTGGCGCAACTCAAACTTCCCAATCCAGGTTATCAACAGATGATGTGTAGGGAAAGTTGGGAGGCTTCTACACTCTTTAAATGTTTGGTTAGTTTGAAGAACAAGGGTCAGTGGGTGCTCTCACTGGCTGGTCCGACTGTTTTTAGAATGATTGCCTAAACCAGTGTTCATCCCACTGAATGCCAGCACTCTTTTCCCATAGGCAGAATACTAAGACAACACATGGTAAGGGTAAAACAGTGTGGCAAAACTTTATTAAACCACCAACAGACAATAACATATAGTACAGATTCAGCAAGTACATAAGATGGTGCAAATTACAGAGTCTCACCATTTCACTGGGCTGGCTTGACAGGATAAGAGCAGCTGCGACTTTATAACGTCCAGTGATGACTACCCCCATCAGTGGTGCCCTGCTTTTGGTGGTTATCCACAGAGAGGAGGTAATGACAAGTTTAGGAAGCTGACAGTCTATTGAGGTACGTAGCAAGATGACCTGATTGTCCCAACCTTGCTTCTCCGTACATCTCCATAGTGACAGGTGACCTGATTGTACCAACCTGGCTTCTCCAAATGTCTCCATGGGTTCAGTGATAATGATTGGATCAGATCTGCAAACTAGGGCCATGGTCCCATAAGTTGGCATCCTGTAGAATCTCTCTAATCTGTATCCCTCTGGTAGCAACCATGGTGTCCTGGTTGCTGTTCTGTAGAGTCTCTTTGCAGAAGGATAAAGGTCTCTTTTTATACCCACATCTGCCCTTCAGGCCATCATGCACAGGTCAGGGGGAAGATGGGATGAGATCAACTCTCATTGTTTGGGTATTTAATCAATCAGCATAGTATGTCCTTCATTGTTTGCAGGTCTACAAGCTACATGTACTTAAACAATGGATAATCAACATATTAGCAAACATCAATTGTTCAATGTCCCTGTGTCTCTGTCCTCCAAGGATAGCAGCAAAATATTCAATTCAAGAATCAACATTTAGGCTCCTAGGAACAATGGCCTATGTCTCTTGACCCACCAAAGAAATATACATCTGGCCTAATTAAGAATACATGCTGTGTCGTCACAGTTAGTTTAGCTGATATTGGCAAAAAATTATGTTGCTGCTTTAAATTTTGAATGGGCTTCTTAGAAATAGAGATGAAATATAATTGGCTTAAGAACCATTGCTCCGCTTTTACAATAATTTTCATACAGTTTTCCAATTGTTCCTGATTATTTCCCTAATTTCTATTCTTTAATGATTTCATTTTTTTACACCAGTGAAAAGTAGTGACTAAGGTAAGTACTGCAGTTTTTCATAGTATGTTTAGACAAGCAATTGTGTATAAGTATGTATCAGAGAAAGTATTCATATCATTTTCAAATATTAGCTTGTGCTGTTTGGTAGCCATGTGGCAAAGGGAAGCATTCAGTTCAGACAGGACATACTTCCATAATTGCTTTTCACATTTCAGATACAGTTACATGACTTACTGCTGTGTTAGCTGGTTTCTGTAAAATGCTATGCATCATTTATAAAACAATTTCATCTACATTATACAAAAAAGTGATGAGTGCATGTTCCTTCCAGAAAAAACTATACTTTTGCGTATCATTAAAATTACAGCCTCATCTCTTGTTTTTACTATGCTCAAGTGATTACAATATTGAACAGTATGTGAAGGATCCACGACAACACGAACTGAGGAATGTGCAGCTAGTAGTATAGAAAAGCTTTATGGTTTACTTTAATAATAAACAAAATATACCCAAAAAGGAGACAATGAGGCAAAAAAAATCTCACTAAAAGCAATTTTCCAAAGGTAACTGTATGACCAGAAATGTATGCTAATGTTATAAAAAGTGCCCGACTTTTGAAAATTTCGATACATAAAAATAATAATAAGCACTATATTTTTAGTGCAAAAAAGTATAATAAAGAAATAACTCAGAATAAATAATATCAATACAAAGGTATTAACTTCAAATATTCCAAACAAATTAACTTAATAATAGAAAATAGGTTCAAATTACCTCTACTCTATAGAAAGAACAAATATAAGCACTGTATAATCATAAACTTATTGAGCACAAATAATGATGTCACCCATAGCCACACCATACTGTTACTGAATACAAAGATTATAATAGGACCAATACAGTCCCTGAGAACATGAATGAATGGCCACAGGCACAATGCAAAAAATGGCTTCATGAAACATAGTTTGTCTCGGCATTTATGTTTGAAGCAAAACAAACAATTTAACATAAAAGTTACGCAAGTTGAGCAAATTCCGGAGAACTGCTCTAGCCGCACTGTCAAAGTGAATCGCAAAGAATCCTATTGGATTTTTAAAATGGGGACCTTACATCCGGATGGATTAAATGAAGTCATTGAGGGAAAATAAAATGTAAAAAAAAAAAAGTGTTTTCCACAACTCTAATTAGCACTGTTTTTATAACAGATGTGATTTACATATTCACATATAACCATTTAAATTTGCTATATGATTATATTGTAATTTTATGATATTCATTAACTTATTTTGTATATTATCTGTTATAATCTAATTTTATTATGTTTTTTATATATCTATGTAATGCATTTGCTTTTACTATCTTTATGTCCTCTTGTAGACTTCTAACTTGTATAGCAGCTATATAGTGGGTGTGGCAGGAACTAATTTTAGTGGTCCACACCCTATTCAGTATAATACTACTTCTTATAAAGCTATCCACAATTTTGGAACACTTATCACAATTTACCTGATGAAAACATTTTATACTGTCGAAATGCGTTGTATGTGCTTTTTCTTGAGAAATAATAAAAACCATTTTTGGATAATGTGAAGCCTTGGATCCTACACCTATGGGAGCGCAAATAGACTGGTAAAAAGTTTATTAGAAAGAAAAAATATATGATCACTGTATAATCATAAACTTATTGAGCACAAATAATGATGTCACCCATAGCCACATCATACTGTTACTGAATACAAAGATTATAATAGGACCAATGTTTTCCAAGGTTATAGTATAAAATAGTTATGTTTTAATTAATCTCTGATTGGAATCATTCACTTTTCCTATCTTCTCCATCCCACATTCATGAAAATGTATTCCTACCAGTATTACTACAAATAAATATTTGGCTCTTTGTATCACCTTCCCTACCTTTTCCCAAACTCAACATATACTCCCAATCCATAGATCCCTGTATAGTTATAGATCCCCTATTTCATCCTCCGCACAGTTATAGTGTCCACTAATCAGTAGTAGTGCATTATTTAGGTCACTGTAAATTCTCATTCAGGCGTCAGTGATTTTTTGCATACAAGAAGAAAAGGTAGCACACTGTAGCTCTATAGCTTGCA
>VIAB01003081.1:60857-73109 GCA_009801035.1 Oophaga pumilio
CTTAAAACCGATTTGCATAATAATTTGGAACATAGTGTAGTACTAGTTGAGTATTTTTTAAATGTACTTGTGGAGAAAACTTGTGGATGCCATGATACTGTGTGTGGAAGACTTTGTAGATCATGATATTGTGTGTGGGGGCTATGAGGTCCACATTACTGTGTGAGAGGGGCCTGTTGGGGCATTCATCCTGTGTGTCGGACTCCAGGTAACCATTTCATTATGTGTGAGGCTGTAGTGGGCATCATACTCTGTGTGGGGTGATCATAATGTGTCGAAGACTGCCATTATGATGATACTGTGTACGAGGTTATTGGAGTCATCATACTCTATGAGGGGCTATCATGCTTTGTGAAGGGCTGTGAGGTCATTATGATATATTGGGGCCATAATACTCTGTATGAGGTTGTGTGTCATCATACTCTGTGGGGGGATGTAGCGGTCATCATACTGTGCAAGGGGCTATTTAAACCTTTATACTCTATGGGAGATTATCATACTGTGAGGACTGTATGGCATCATACTATAGGGATTGCTTTGGCGCATCATATTGTGTCATGGGATGTGGGGCCCATCATACTGTGTGTAGGATTATGGGGGCTATCATACTGTGGGTGAATAGCTGTGGGTGCCATCATATTGTGAATGGATGACATCACACTGTGTGGAGTCCTTATAATGTGTGGAGAAAATATGATGTGATCTGCCTACTTCACCTTTTTTGGGGGGGAAGGTGGTGATATGGGGCCCCAATAAGGACCTTTGCTATGCTGCCCCATGATTTCTATGTCTCCTGATTAAGCCTATTGAACCTATGCTTAATTGACAGCTGTAGTGTCTAGCAAGGGATGGATTGTAGAGCGAATCCCGCAGAGAATAGAGAGCATTTTCGCATTAGGAATTTGGAAACAACAAAAGCATACATTTGGAATTTGAAAACAGCAACAGAATAAAGTTTATTTTTCATAGTGCTTATAAGCATATATGTCATATTTTGTTTATTTGCTTTATTATGTTGTCCAGCATAAAAAAGTTATGAATTTTTGCCAATCACTTTATTAGGGAATATGTTTTCATTCCTGTAAAATAATATATGTAAATGACTGTACAAAACCATGTATTTCACTGGTCTATTTACCTGCCTTCAGCTGCATTGATATAAGGGCATTCTATTTGGAGTACAGATGATGGCAGTGATAGGGTCAGCTCAGCACCTTTCTCTCACTCCAAATGTATTATCTATTAGGGTGTAACCTGCTGTCAAGTTCTGCTTACAATAGGTTTAAACTAATATTCCAGCTATGTTATGAATTGACTGATAAATATAACATATACTGTACCTTTTAATAGTTGGCTGAAAGTACTGACATTTTCCACATGATTTCTCAAAACTGCTCTATTAATTTTACCTTTCACTTACTTTTTGGGGATATGACAACATCAGGATTTCATAACTATCTCATATTCCACTGATTTCTCTGTCTGCAGCATTGCTCTATAGACTTACATATAGTAAGAGCTGTCAATAGTATAAATCTATTCATTAAACAGTTGTGGTAGGAAAATTACTGGTGATAGTAAGTGGGTCCTCGGATGAGGGATTGTCACCTTAAATGATTCTTACTTAAAGGAAAACTCCATCCACAATACCATACAAGAGTCTCATTTCACTCTAAGCGTATATGTTTACATGCTCATGGTATCTATAATTTACCAGTGATTATGCTGTTATAGCTATTTCATCCATTGATGGCAACATAAGCTAACCCTATTGTTGACATTACTGGATGGAGATGACATCTTGCTCACTAGCTGCTTCCTTTTATCTCCCAGCCTCTACAATTACACCTTGTTATTCAGAACCTGACACAGGATCGTCCCAATGCCCTACCTATTCTACTACAGTGCAACACATATTCTACAAACTTTTTTGTCCTGTCTTTCTTTCCTCTCTATCCTGTCTGCATTGTTATTTCTATCAAATTAATTCTGTATTTTACAAATCTATCTTTATCACAAAATAAAATAATGAGCAGATTTGCAATGATGAACAAACGTATAGGAACAGTCTAAGATTTCAAAAATTGGCTGCATTCTTGCAGAAGCAATGTCACACCTGCCGTTTGCTTGTATCTTGCGTTGTTTCTTAGCTCCATTCACTTTAATTTACCTAATTTGCCATACCTGACAAAAATGTGGACAAGGCACTTTTTTTAAGAAAAAAATGATAAATATTGGTCTAAAAACCAATTTGAACAATAAGAAAAAGAGAAAAATGTATACTGTTATCGAGAAACAGTGTCACTCCTAGATATGGACTGCTTTGCTTTTGGTATTGTAGCTTGAGCCAAGTAGATATGTTGACCAGTAGTGCCTACAGCATTACACCAGACATGGGCTTTGAGTTGGGCTTTTTAAATCCTTTACTTGGAGACTATGACAAGTCATATATTTCCATCCTTCTGCTGTTTAAGAAATATAGTATGCTATGCAAGACATTCAGGGACACCTTCTAAGTGACACCCCTGTATTATGTCCATATGCCCCAATACCACTTATGGAGAAGTTTCCTACATGAGACAACCCCTTCATAATATATCACCTATAAAAGTACAATTACATATTCTGTTTGATAAAAAGTTTGTAAGATCTTTGCTTGCAATCATTCATAGTAAAATAGTTTTAAAGTTGAAAGTAGATACAAGTTTATCAAATCCAGCCTACTGTATAACCTTATATGTTGATCCAGAGGAACGCAAAAACCTCATGGGTAGATGCTAATTGCCACATGTTACAAGAATCCTTCCCAACTCTACATACATGGCAAACAATAATTCCTATGTGTCCAAAAAGATCTGTATTCGCTAGACACTTCACATTCAATACATCAACACTGTCAATTGCAGCTGGTAGACGCCAGACAAGAAGAGATTCCAACTAAAGTATTATGATTAAAAATAAATGTTTATTTATGAAATAAATTAAAATTTATGGTAAAAAGAATAAAAAGACAGGGCAAGAAAACCTCCAAAAAGTGAGGGGAGGGAGACGTACAATGTTATAGCATATTAATTAAATTAGGGACCAAAAGTGGAGTATGTCGAGATTAATAATTAGACCACTAGGATTAGTATCAAAAATGCATAAAAAGTGCAATGTGCTGGTATAAAGTATTACTGATGGAGGCAAGAAATAATATCCAGTACACAAAAAAATAAATTTATACCAAATGCATGAAAAAGTGAAAGGTGCTGGAATAAAGCGCTGCTAGTGGAGGTATTATAGGTAATACCATGAGTAAAATAAGTAGATGATAACTAAACTAGCAAAAACTCCTAAAAGAAGTGCAGAGGCTGGGTTGCATAAATTAATTGTTCAAGCAAGTGTGCTCATAGTAATAATTCCCCAGTATGAAGCCCCACTGCATAAGTATAATTGATTTAGACCTTACCCTAATAATTGTATCCCAGGATCAATTTATAGTAGTGTGCTCATGAAAATGGTGCCATTACCTGGGTACAAAAAGATGTAAGGATCGATAAAGCTGTTACAGTGCTAAGTAAAGGGTAGGTGCTGACGGGTCCCAGCGGTGGTCCGTGCCTCCCCCCAAGCCCGACGGGTGCCGTTTCACTGCTCGCTTCTTCTAGGGGCGTGTTGTTTTTACCATATACTTAAATTTATTGTCGTGAATAAATATTTATTTTTAATCATATTACTTTAGTTGGATTCTCTCCTTGTCAGGCGGCTACCAACTGCAATTGACAGTGTTGATGTATATACGACAAACAGACTAGTTCCCTGGATCTTCATTGTTTCCAGTGGATACAAAGCTGTCCATGTCATCAAACATGCTATAGTGTATCTTTATATATATATATATACATATATATATATGAGGTGCTTCTCATATGTACAGTACAGACCAAAAGTTTGGACACACCTTCTCATTCAATGATTTTTCTGTATTTTCATGGATATGAAAACTGTAGAATCACACTGAAGGCATCAAAACTATGAATTAACACATGTGGAATTATACATTACACTTTACAAAAAAGTGTGAAACAACTGAAAATATGTCTTATATTCTAGATTCTTCAAAGTAGCTACCTTTTGCTTTGATTACTGCTTTGCACACAGAAAAGGTGAACAGATGGACTCTACATGCCTGGTTCCCACCGTGAAGCATGGAGGAGGTGGTGTGATGGTGTGGGGGTGCTTTGCTGGTGACACTGTTGGGGATTTATTCAAAATTGAAGGCATACTGAACCAGCATGGCTACCACAGCAACGTGCAGCAGCATGCTTTTCCATCCGGTGTGCGTTTAGTTGGACCATCATTTATTTTTCAACAGGACAATGACCCCAAACACACCTCCAGGCTGTGTAAGGGCTATTTGACCAAGATGGAGAGTGTTGGGGTGTTACGCCAGATGACCTGGCCTCCACAGTCACCAGACCTGAACCCAATCGAGATGGTTTGGGGTGAGCTGGACCGCTCACTGCTTCAATTTTGAATAAATCCCCAACAGTGTCACCAGCAAAGCACCCCCAGACCATCACACTACCTTCTCCATGCTTCACGGTGGGAACCAGGCATGTAGAGTCCATCCGTTCACCTTTTCTGCGTGCAAAGTCGTAATCAAAGCAAAAGGCGGCTACTTTGAAGAACCTAGAATATAAGACATATTTTCAGTTGTTTCACACTTTTTTGTAAATTGTAATGTATAATTCCATATGTGTTAATTCATAGTTTTGATGCCTTCAGTGTGATTCTACAATTTTTAGCCATGAAAATACAGAAAAATCATTGAATGAGAAGGTGTGTCCAAACTTTTGGTCTGTACTGTATATATGAGGTGCTTCTCACAAAATTAGAATATCATCAAAAAGTTAATTTATTTCAGTTCTTCAATACAAAAAAGTGAAACTCATATATTAGATAGAGTCATTACAAACAGAGTGATCTATTTCAAGTGTTTATTTCTGTTAATGTTGATGATTATGGCTTACAGCCAATGAAAACCCCAAAGTCATTATCTCAGTAAATTAGAACAATTAACCAAAAACATCTGCAAAGGTTTCCTAAACATTTAAAAATGTCCCTTCGTCTGTTTCAGTAGGCTCAACAATCATGGGGAAGATTGCTGACTTCACAGATATCTAGAAGGCAGTCATTGACATTGCTAAAGAAGCTGGCTGTTCATAGAGTGCTGTATTCAAGCATATTAATGGAAAGCTGAGTGGAAGGAAAAAGTGTGGTAGAAAAAGGTGCACAAGCAACTGGGATAACCGCAGCCTTGAAAGGATTGTTTAGAAAAGGCCATTCAAAAATTTGGGTGAGATTCACAAGCAGTGGACTGCTGCTGGAGTCATTGCTTCAAGAGCCACCACGCACAGACAAATCCAGGACATAGGCTACAAGTGTCACATTCCTTGTCTCAAACAAATCGTGTCTTACCTGGGCTTAGGAGAAAAAGAACTGAACTGTGGCTTAGTGGTCCAAGGTGTTGTTTACAGATGAAATTAAATTTTCATTTCATTTGGAAATTAAGGTTTCAGAGTCTGGAGGAAGAGTGTAGAAGCACACAATCCAAGCTGCTGAAGGTCTAGGGTGAAGTTTCCACAATCAGTGATGGTTTGGGGAGCCATGTCATCTGCTGGTGTAGGTCCACTGTGTTTTATCAAGACCAAAGTTAGCGCAGCTGTCTACCAGGAAATTTTACAGCACTTCAGGCACTTCTGCCGACAAGCTTTTTGGAGATGGAAATGTCATTTTCCAGCAGGACTTAGCACCTGTCCACACTGCCAAAAGTACCAATACCTGTTTTAAAAACAACAGTTTCACTGTGTTTAATTGGCTAGCAAACTCGACTGACCTTAACCCCATGGAGAAACTATGGGGTATTGTTAAGAGGAAGATTAGAGACCCCAGAACCAACAATGCAGAATAGCTGAAGGCTGCTATCAAATCAACCTGAACTTCCATAATACCTCAGCAGTGCCACAGGCTGATCGCCTCCATGCCATGCAGCACTGATGCGGTAATTGATGCAAAAGGAGCCCTAACCAAAAATTGAGTGGATATACTGAACATACTTTTCAGTAGGCCAACATTTTGAATTTTAAAATCATTTTTCAAGCTGGTGTTATAAAGTATTCTAATTTACCGAGATAATGACTTTTGGGTTTCCATTGGCTGTAAGCCATAATCATCAACATTAACAGAAATTAAGTGAGATAGATCACTCTGTAATGACTCTATATAATATATGAGTTTAAATTTTTGTACTGAAGTGAAATAAATTAAATATTTTTGATGATACTCTAATTTTGTGAGAAGCACCTGTCAGGCATTGGGCAACGGCAGGATCCAAACCTGGATCTGAGGTCTCTCACCCAGGCTCAGCTGAGGCAGATGCTGCTCAGCTTCACCGTTGATCCCAACGCCTAGATAATAACCAAGAGGCACAAGTTGTTATGAGATTCTTTGTTCATAGTAGCCTTAAACCTAGGTTACAGAACAGGAAAAGGCTGTTGTAAGCCTAAGTCCAGAAATGCCTGCACTGAGCATGTCCGTGACATGGCGAGCCATGATTGGTGGTTAATGTCAGCTGATCCTCTGACCTGGCATCACCTGAATGGTCGCGGATGACATCATCGGTGATGCGATTGACGAGATGGCTGGGGCGGAGCTTAGCCCTTAAATAGCTTGTCTGTCCGCAGCGCAGTCAGATCATACTAAATAGGTAGCGCTCATGTGTGACGTACCAGAATCTGGGCTCCACACTTGGCTAATTAGCCCAGGTCCTTCAGGCAGGTTAATGAATGCTATGCAGGTAGCGATCGTAGTACAGTCTGTCTCTGTCAAAGGGGTAGCTATACACCCCGAGCAGACTGTTGGGCGCTTATCCTGTGCATCGCCTGCTAACTAAAGGAGAGTTGCTCAGTCCGGTGGCACACCGGCTGGCAGCACGTACGCCTGGCGTGAGTCGCATGCACTTCCTAATATCTGGCAAGTGGCTTCTGCGCCATTAACAGGGCTACATTTACACCAGCCTGCAGTACATGGTGCAGATCAAATATCTGGCAAGTGGCTTCTGTGCTGTTAACAGGGCTACATCTACACCAGCCTGCAGCACATGGTGCAGATCTAATATCTGGCAAGTAGCTTCTGTGCTGTTAACAGGGCTACGTCTGCGCCAGTATTCAGCACATCTCCTGTGAAGTTAACGGAGATAGTGCCAATTCAATATCTCTCCTTGTGTGAAGTAACACAGGCGAGATCTAATATTATCCTTTTGTTGTCAGTTGTTACCCTGATACCCAAAGGGTGTTCGGCTGCAGTGACATAAACTGGGTTCGGTTGCAATCCATTATATAATAAAGTTGTTGCAACCGAGCTCATAACAGTATCTGACCGCCAGGGTCTAGCTGACCATGGCTGACAACCAGCAGCTGCAGCGCTATGTTCAGCAACTAGAGGCAAGACTTAGGTCTCTGGAGCAGGCCGCTCCGGTTGCTGATCTCACTGCAGTAGCTACTCAGGCAGCCGCACAAGCAGCAAGTCTCGTAAATAATGCTGCAATAGCTGCTAAAATTTCATTACCCCGTTTTGCTCTTCCGGAAAAATTTTCTGGTGACAGCAGATCCTGCAAAGGGTTTATCAATCAATGCTCCATTCTGCTGGAAATGATGGAGGCACGGTTCCCCTCTGAAAGGGCTAAAGTGGGTTTTGTCGTAAGTCTACTTACCCGCAAGGCCTTGGAGTGGGCTACTCCTCTGTGAGAGCGGAGGGACCCAGTAGTGGCTAATGTGGGTCTCTTTCTCAGAACCCTAATAAGTGTGTTCCTCGGCCCTCAGGTTACACATAATACGGCTCTTAAGCTTCTTGCATTAGTGCAGGGGTCGTCCACCGCCAGTCACTTTGCCATCCAATTCAGAACCCTAGCGGCTGAATTGGATTGGTCTGAGCCTTCACTAATTCCGGTGTTCTGGAAGGGTCTGGCTGGGCACATAAAGGATGCTCTAGACACCAGGGAGATTCCAACCTCTCTGGAAGAGTTAATTACTATTGCCAACCGAATTGATGTGTGTCATGCAGAACGCAAGTTGGAACTGGAGGTCTCTAAACCTCGGTTTCGGCTGGCGCCATCGTTCTCTAAACCCATGTCCAAACCCGTGGTGCCAAACATAGAACCTGAGCCTATGGATATATCCCGGGCTAGGAATACGCCTCCTCGTTTCCGTTCGGCACATCTCTTGAAGTATCTCAATCATAAGGTTTCCAAGCGGTCGGGAAATGAGAATGTCTAACCACCATTGGAGGAAGTGTGTTAGATTCGGAGGCTTCTTCCTACAGACTAGCATATAATGTGACGTTACTCTTCGGAACAACCACGGTTTCTGCCAAGGCGGTGGTGGACTCTGGGGCCGTTCCTATGGAGTTACTGCCCAGACCATTAAACATCCGGGTAGTCAATGGTTCCATGTTAGCCACACAAATTACTCACCGGTCAGTTCCCCTCAACATGTCGTTTCCTCAGGGTCACCGGGATGATATCTCATTCCTTATTCTCTCCGGTGGATTGGATGAGGTGTTATTGGGACTTCCATGGCTACGGTGTCACAATCCACATATAAACTGGAACACGTGGTTAGTTTATTCCTGGGGTGAGAAGTGTTCTGCCCAGTGTATGGTGGCATCAACTCGGAAGGTGGCCTTAGACCCACCGGTCGGTCTGGATGCGCTTCCAGAGCAATATTGGAGCTGTGCCGCTGTTTTCTCTAAAAAGGCTGCGGAGACCTTGCCTGCCCACCGACCGTATGACTGCGCTATAGATCTGATCCCCGGATCAGAGCCTCTTCGCGGTAGGGTTTATCCCCTGTCTGTCCCCGAGACCCAGGCCATGTCCGATTATATCAAGGAGAACCTGGCTCGGGGGTTTATCAGGAAATCGGTCTCTCCTGCTGGAGCGGGGTTCTTCTTTGTCCAGAAGAAAGGAGGTGACCTTCGTCCATGCATTGATTACAGGGGATTAAACGCAATCACCATCATAAACAAATATCCCCTGCGCCTGATCTCTGAATTGTTCGACAAACTGCAAGGGGCTAAAATTTTCACAAAGTTAGACCTGCGAGGGGCCTATAACCTCATACGAATCCGTGAGGGCGAAGAGTGGAAGACGGCCTTTAATACTCGTGATGGCCACTATGAGTACCTCGTCATGCACTTCGGATTGTGTAATGCTCCCGCAGTCTTCCAGGATTTCATTAATGATATCTTTCGAGATTTATTGCTATCTTCGGTGGTAGTATAGCTTGACAATATCCTAATATTTTCCCCGGACCTCTCTACACACAGAGAGGATGTTCACTGAGTTTTTGAACGTCTGCGCGCAAATTCTCTGTATTGCAAGCTGGAGAAATGCAGTTCGAACAAGAGTCCTTGCCATTCTTGGGGTACATTGTATCCAGTAAGGGCTTGGCCATGGATCCCCAAAAATTGGTAGCCGTACAGAATTGGCAGGAGCCCCATTCTCTAAAGGCGGTACAGCGCTTTATGGGGTTCATCAACTATTTTCGACAATTTATACTGCATTTTTCCACACTGGTGGCTCCTTTGGCCGCGCTAACCAAGAAAGGTGCCAACCTAAAAAACTGGTCTAAAGAGACATCTGAGGCATTCCGGGAGATCAAGTCTTATTTCTTGAAAGTTCCCGTCCTACATCGGCCAGATGTCAATAAGCAATTTTTTCTGGAGGTCGATGCCTCCTCTGTAGGAGCAGGTGCTGTACTTTCTCAAAAGAATGGGCAGGGTCGTAGAAGACCATGTTTCTTCTTCTCCAAGACCTTTTCTCCAGCGGAGAGGAATTATACTATTGGGGATAAACAATTACTCACCATAAAATTGGCTTTTGTTGAATGGAGGTATCTTTTGGAGGGAGCTAAACATCTGTTTGTGGTATATTCCGACCATAAGAATCTCTCGTACCTGCAGACGGAGCAGCGTCTCAACCCGAGTCAGGCTTGGTGGTCCCTCTTTTTTGCCAGATTCAATTTTACCATCAACTTTCTAACAGGGGAGAAGAATCCTCGGGCGGATGCTCTATCTCGGTCTATGGATATGACGGAGGACGATGACGAGCCCAGACTTATCGTTCCTCCTGAGGGTATGCGAACGGTGGCACCGATGACTCTAGACCAGGTTCCACCCGGGAAGACATTTGTTCTTCCTAATCTACAGAATGAGGAGCTCTCATGGGCACATGCCTCTAAGATTTGAGGTCATTTTGGAATCAAACGTACCACTGAGTTCCTCCAACGCTCGTATTGGTGGCCTCGGTTGTCCCAGGACATTAAAGAATACGTCCAAGCATGCATCTCCTGCGCGGGAAATAAATAGTCTCTTCAGAGTCCGGCGCATCTTCTACATCCGTTACCCATGGCGGATAGACCTTGGGAGCTGATTGGGATGGATTTTGTGGTTGAGTTACCTAAGTCCCAGGGTAATACGACTATATGGGTGGTTTCTGACCATTTTTCTAAGATGGTTCACCTGGTACCCCTTCCTAGGGTTCCATCTTCCTGAGTTCTGGCATCACTGTTTATCCGTCACGTGTTCCGTCTTCACGGTATGCCTGATAGGATTGTTTGTGATCGAGGTCCTCAGTTCACCTCTCAGTTTTGGAGATGATTGTGTAATTTGTGTAGTATTGAACTGAACCTCTCTACGGCCTATCAGCCGGAGACCAATGGCCTAGTAGAACGCACTAATCAGACGCTTGTGACATACTTGCGCCATTTCGTTTCTGCCAACCATAATAATTGGGCAACTTTGCTTCCTTGGGCAGAGTTCGCTCTAAACAATGCAGTGGCGGATTCCACAGGTCAGACCCCTTTCCTTTTGAACAATGGTCAGCACCCATGTGTTCCGGTCCCTATGCCAGTTAACTCTGGGGAGCCTGGGGTCAGAAATTGGGCTATGGAGGCGCTGGATGCATTATTGGCCTTCAAAAATCAGATGAGACAGTCGGCTGACACTCATCGTCGTTCAGCTCCCGTATTCTCTCTGGGCGACAGGGTCTGACTCGCGGCTCGCAATATCAGAGGTGGCGGGGAATCTGCTAAATTCGCTCCCCGTTTTATTGGTCCCTTCAAAATTCTGGCCCAAGTAAATCCCGTGGTGTATCGTCTGCAATTTCCTCGGCACTTGAAGATACATGACACACCTGACGAAATTCTCGGAAGCTCAGCACGCTGCTGACACCGGGGGTGAGGATTTCGAGGTAGAGGCGATTGTCGGGTCTAAGATGGTTCGTGGCTAAAAATTCTATTTGGTACACTGGAGGAATCGCACTTGGGAACCCGTGGACCATATTCATGCTCCCCTGCTCATTGAGGAATATGAGCGTCAAGTGGGGGGATGTTAAAGGGGGAGATAATGTTAGGCATCGGGCGACGGCAGGATCAGAACCTGGATCTGAGGAGTCTGTGGTCTCCCATCCAGGCTCAGCCAAGGCAGATGCTGCTCAGCTTCACTGTTGATCCCAACGCCTAGCTAATAACGGAGAGGCACAAGTTGTTACAGGAGTGTTTGTTCATAGTAGCCTTAAACCTAGGTTAAAGAACAGGAAAAGGCTGTTGTAAGACTAAGTCTAGAAATGCCTGCACTGAGCATGTCCGTGACATGGCGAGCCATGATTGGTGGTTAATGCCAGCTGATCCTCTGACCTGGCATCGCCTGATTTATCGAGGATTAAGTCATCGGTGATGTGATTGACGAGATTAGCCCTTAAATAGCTTGTCTGTCCGCAGCGTGGTCAGATCATACTAAATAGGTAGTGCTCATGTGTGATGTACCAGAATCTGGGCTCCACATGCTCTCTAGCTTTTGTTCTCCGGGACCTGCCAATGCCAGAGTTAGCTCAGCTAATTAGCCCAGGTTCTTCAGGCAGGTTAATGAATGCTATGCAGTTAGCGATCATAGTGCAGTCTGTCTCTGTCAAAGGGGTAGCTATACACCCCGAGCAGACTGTGGGGCGCGTATCCTGTGCATCGCCTGCTAACTAAAGGAGAGTTGCTCAGTCCGGTGGCACCACGTACGCCTAGCGTGAGTCACATGCACTTCCTAATATCTGGCAAATGGCTTCTGTGCTATTAACAGGGTTACATCTACGCCAGTCTGCAGCACATGGTGCAGATTTAATTATCTGGCAAGTGGCTTCTGTGCTGTTAACAGGGCTACGTCTAC
>VIAB01003081.1:114943-130854 GCA_009801035.1 Oophaga pumilio
ACTAGACTGAGCGAGACGCTGGGACTGACGTCTCTGCTAAGCAGAAGGTTTCACTGCGGCTGAAGACGGATGGGAGACCGCAGCAGAGATAGCTTGAGATTCCCCTTGTGCAGGAGCGGGAACTCAACCCCTAACAAATGCAGTCATGGAATAACACATACCTAGGTGAAAGTAAGAACCTGAGCAGACTAGTCCCCATGCATATCGCTACCTGCTCACTGCTTCGTCAGGGGTACTCTGTGTAAATACCATGTATAAGCAGAAGCCGTATTCAGAATAGGAGCCGCAGGTGTTTCTGGCAGACAGGTAGTGCTGCATGACCTGTCCAGCGCTCGTCACCCCAGAAGTGACTCATGTGTTCCAGGTGAGGCGGTCAACGCCAGTTCATTCGTTTTTTTGGTATACCACTCATAAATACTGCTTGTGATGTTTATACATGTTTTTTATGTGACTGACTGATATTCTGACTAATAGGTCAGTCCCCTTCATGGATATTGGGGCTACAACTTTTATCCATTCACTTTAAACTTGTGTCCATTTGCACCATGTGACTGTTTATCCAATGTGATCTTCCCTAGATAGCCCGGTTTGAACACATTGCCCACGTCTCCTGGAACACATGCGTCACTTCCGGTCCATTGGTGCAACTCATTATTGAGATTAACACTTCACTTTCGGTCTAATGTATGTTGAATAGATGCGTCACTTCCAACCCATTGATGCAATCCATAATTGAGATTCACGTGTTACTTCCGGGGTGACTCACGCCTGTCTGCTAGAAACACCTGCAGCTCTTATTCTCCTTATGGCTTCTATTTAAACTTGTCATTTACACAGAGTACCCATGACGAAGTTGCCAGCAGGCAGCAATATACATGGGGACTTGTCTGCCCAGGTTCTTACTTTCACCTAGGTATGTGTTATTCCATGTCTGCACTTATATGTAAATAATCATTTCTATCTACATTTGTGGCACTTTTTGCTTTATAAATTCATATTTATATAAGTGTCAGACATTGAAACATTATTACTATTATCTTTACTTAGTGTGTTTTTAACTAGAACTAGTGATAGGCGAGCACTAAAATGCTCGGATGCTCGTTGTTCGGGTCGAGCAACTTGGAATACTCGGGTACTCGGACAGAACAACGAGCCGAATGTAAGTCTATGGGAGACCTGAGCATTTTTACCGGGATCCCCCCTCGGGCATCCTTTTAAGGTCTAAAAACGTCTGAAAATGATGGAAACACTGCTCAAATGACACGGGGCCATCATCGGGATCGCCCCAGGAACCATTCCTGACTCCTAGTTCACAGCTTTAAACAATGTTGTCAGAGTTTCATGCCATTTGTACTGGTGCACCAAAAAACATACCAAAACTAAACCAAAACGGATTTTGCTGGGAAATATGTTAAGGTACACCCTTTCCAGGTTAATGACTTGTATATAAGGCAAAATAAATAACCCCAGTCAAAAATGTTCCTCCACCACTTGGGCTATGTTCAGACGCAGCGTTTTTGGAGCATTTTTCAACTTTATCATTGCTTTAAAACAAAACAAATGCATTCACTGGGACATGTCATTGTAACATTTGACAACACTAGCTGGCCATATGGTGTGTGACACATAAGCAGACATATCTTGTTTCATTTATGAAGGAAGGACTCTTAAAGTCACAGAACCTATTTTTACAGGGGCATCAGGCAGCATTAATCTGCTTAAAGGGCCATTATTAAACAGTGGTTCTCTGAAACTGTTATAGCCTATTCAGTGAGTGCATGGGCTGCCAAGAGAATTACGACGCACCCCACTACCCCTTTCACTTGATGTCCAAGATGGCTTCAATAAAAAATGTTGCATTGAATGCAAGGCCTGCCCTGCTACCAAGTCATATGCACCCCAATAAACCTTTGAACCCAGGTACTGGATGGGCACAGGAAAATCCACTTCACATTATTCATTTTGTACTCCCATTCTGTTTTCTTATGCATTGACTTCAAGACCTGCCCTGCTACCAAGTCATATGCACCCCAATAACTACAATCCCCCTTCCTCCTTGGAAGAAACAGGGAGAAAGGCCTCTTACCAAAAAATGTCCCATTAAAAATGAGCGGGTCTCCTAGACTTGGAATGCCCATACACTTAGTGTATGGGCTGGCAAACATCTCCCCTGTGGGGTACACCTCAAACTTTTTCAGAACAAGTCTTTTATGCACAGCCTAACCACCAACCCTTGTTAATAATGCAACACTGGCTGTAGCTGCACGGAACACGTAAACCCTTTGATCTAGTGGTGGTGGATGATCAGATGTGGAGGAAGGCCTTATTAAAAAATAGGCCCAATTTCTAGGAGCGGGTGTCCTAGACTTGGAATGCCCATACACTTAGTATATGGGCTGGCAAACATTTCCCCTTGGGGGTGTACATATTTTTTGTATTTTGGTGATGGGCATCATAACACCCTTGCCATAACATAGAGTGGCCGGAGCATGACTGAATACATTCACCCTGGTGTTCGAGTGGTGGTGGACAGTGAGGATGAGGAGAAGGAGGAGGACACCAAATAGCCAAAATCAGGAAGCGTATATCCATGTTTGGTTGTGAAAAGGTGCGTGCGAATACACCGCCTAAAAAAGCACTACATTGGAGTTTATGCTTCGCTGTCATCATTTTGTGGTGTCGAGAAGTCAGGCCCAATCCATCCCTTGTTCATTTTTATAAGAGTCTGCCTGTCTGCATTTTCCATAGAAAGGCGAATGAGCTTATCTGTGATAATGCCACCAGCAGTACTAAAAACCCGCTCGAACAAAAGGCTAGCGGCAGAGCAGGCCAGGACCTCCAAGGCGTAGAGAGCCAGCTCATGCCACGTGTCAAGCTTGGATACCCAATAGTTAAAAGGCACAGAGTAATCACGGAGGATGTTGGTACGGTCAGCAAGGTACTTCCTCAGCATCTTAGAGAACATTGCATTCCTTGTGAGATTACCCCACGCCTCAGTGTATGGGTGATGGGAGGGTCTTAGAAAGCTGTCCCAGAACTTTGTCAGTGTTCCCCTGCCTCTGCTGGAGTGGACTTGTGTCTGTCTTGCCTGTCCTGCTTGGTTTGCCAATGAGCTGTTATCTCTGCCGCCAGCGTTTTGAGATGGGAATTACTTTTAATAATTTTGAAGCAAAGGCCCTGCATTGCTTTGGTACACCTGTCTGCCTCTGGAACAAGAGATTGAAAGTTATCCTTGTACCGTGGGTCTAAAAGCGTTGCTAGCCAGTAGTGACTGGTACCCAATATCTTGACAATGCGAGGGCCACGGGAAAGGCAGCGCAACATAAAGTCAGCCATGCGTGCCAGACTGGTAACAGGCAAGACTTCCGTGTCCTCACCAACAGGACGACTGACCAAGGTGTAGTCCTCCTCTTCCTCTTCTTCCCTGTTATCAGGCCATCCACGCTGAATAGACGGTATGATAGTTGTGGTTGTAGTCCCATCTATAGCGCATGAAAGTTGCTCTTGTTCTTCCTCCTCCTCCTCTTCCTCATTGTCAACCAATCCACATTGGGATGACACGAGGCTGGGCTGTGTGTAATCACCCTGTATGGTTCCTTGATCTATGTCCTCGTGCTCCTCCTGCAATGCCTCCTCTTTCATTGTAAGCAAAGAGCTTTTCAGAATGCAGATGAGTGGGATGGTGACGTTAATTAAGGCGTCATTGCCGATCACCATCTTGGTGGACTCTTCAAAGTTTTGGAGGACGCTAGATATGTCTGACATCCATGTCCACTCCTAAGGTCTTATGTGTGGTGTCAAACCTGACAAACGACGGCCTCGTTGATGCTGGTAATTAACAACTGCCTGCTTCTACTCACAAATCGTTTCTAACATATGCAGTGTAGAGTTCCAACGCGTGGGGACATCACACACCAGTTGATGAGCCAGAACCTACAATCGCTGCTGAAGCTCGGCAAGGGTGGCTGAAGCTGTAGCTGACTTTCTAAAATGTGCACAGAGGCGTGTCCTTTAAGCAGCAGATACGGCAGCTCCTGATAGCTTTTTAGAAAACATTGAACAACGAGGTTCATCACATGGGCAAGGCATGGCATGTGTGTCAGTTCGCCTCGCCTCAAAGCCGCCACCAGGTACCTGCTATTGTCACACACAACCATTCCTGGCTGGAGATTTTGCAGTGTCAGCCACACATCTGCCTGCTCTTTCAGAGCTGTCAACAACCTTTCAGCATTTTGCGGTTTGTCACTCAAGCAAATTAGCTTCAGCCTGTTGCCGCTTTGCTTTGGCAGTGCTGCAATGCTTCCAGCTTGTGACTGATGTGCTCATTTCTGATGTGGAGGCTGAAGAGGAGGAGGAGGTGCAGGAGCTGTACACAGTGGGGGCAACCCTGATTGATGTAGGGCCTGCTATCCTTGGCTTTGGGAGGATGTGTTACATACCAAGGTTTTACTGGGTCCCGGCTTCCACTATGTTAACCCAGTGTGCCGTCAGCGAGATGTACCGTCCCTGGCCACAAGCACTTGTCCACGTGTCCTTGGTTAGGTGTACTTTTCCAGTAACTGCATTGTTGAGGGCACGGGTAATGTTGTGGGACACATGCTTGTGTAATGCCGGGATGGCACAGCGGCTGGGGACAGAGTACCTTGGGACGGCTGCTGCAATAAGGTTGCGGAAAGCTTCCGTCTCCACGAGCCTAAAAGGCAACATTTCGACCGCAAGCAGATGAGAAATATGAAAATTGAGTACTGTGGCCTGTGGGGCGTTGGCTGCGTATTTCCGTTTACGTTCCATTGACTGGGCTATGGACAACTGAAGGCTGTTCTGGGACAAAGATGTGGAAGTGCTTGATGATGGTGTTATTTGACTGTGGGCAACGGCAGGTGCAGGGCAGAATGCATCTTAGCATGCACCTTGGACAGGGGATTGGCTTGCATGCACAACATTGGAAGAACCAGTGGTGTCACCCGCAGACACTGTTTCTGGAGCCTGGGGTTGGGCCCACAAAGTTGGGTGCTTTGCTGCCATGTGCCTGATCATGCTGGTGGTGGTAAGGCTGGTAGTTTTACTACCCCTGCTGATGCTGGCTTGACAGGTGTTGCAAATGGCCTGTTTGGGGTTATCGGCAGAGTCTTTAAAAAATTACCAGACTAGGGAAGACCTAACAATTGGACTGGCAGCTTCCGTCAGGTTGATGTCACATGGAATGGTTGCACTCCTTCTGTCTGCAGCCACCACACTGCTTCTTCCTGCCTGAAGTGATGGGACTCCTTCGCATGTCCTCCTGCCAGGTTGGGTCTGATACTACATCATCCACCACCTCATCTTCCAATACCCCACCCTGTTCCTCCTCCTGACTTTCCGGCAATTGTGTCTCATCATCGTCCACCTCTTGCGATCATGGCTGCTCAAAGATTTGTGCATTGCTACATGGAATATCATCTTGCCCCACTTCTAGTGGACCGGGCGAGAGGCATGAATCTCTAAATGGAAAACTGAACAGCTCTTCGGAGTGTCCGAGTGTGGGATCAGTTGTCTCAGGGCACTCAGCATGGTGGGATGAAGGAGGATCAGGGTAAGGATTATGCAGTCCAGATTCACGGCTACTGTGACTTGACTGTGTTGAAGACAGGGAGCAGGTGGTGGTGGATAAGTAACTGGAAGTATTATCCGCTATCCAACCAACAAACTTTTCACACTGCTCGGGCTTCAATAGTACTGTCTTGCCACGGTCCCCTAGGACTTCGGACACTAAGGTCCAGCGAGAAGATGTGGGTGTTTTCGGTGTGCCAATTTCAGCTTGCCCACGGCCTTCGCCTGCACCATCACCATCACGTCCGCTTCCCCGTCCCTTGCCACGTGCCGTGCCCATTGTAAATGGAATAGAATATTATACACGTTCACTACAAAAGGGTGATTTGGGAGACAACTTGTATGTGATACGTGTGCTTGAAAACCACACTTTTACCTATCTGTACTTTAGGTAAAAAAAATTTTGGCCTTATCACATTTAATAATTACGTTAACAGACTGCAAAAAAAATACAATGTTTTGGCCTAAACAGGCCAAACTTTGAGAACGCACAGATATGAGCTGGCACGGCAATACCACTACGAAAAATGTGTGCCCTGTTTTTTTTTTTATTTTTGGGCTAACTAGTGCTGTATATCAGTACTGTGACACCCAGGACAAAAAAAAGGAAATCCAGTCTAAACTGGCCAAACTTTGAGCACACACAGATATGAGCTGCCACGGAGATACCGAAGAAAAGGGCTGGAGGGCACCACTACTATGTACCACCTATTGCATGCTAAAATATTGTGTAAGCAGACAAGAGGAAAGTAGCATGCAAATACCAGGGATCACTAAAAATTTTAATATAAAAAATATTTTATTGAAAAGACACCACCACACTGCAAAAGTTAAAAACAATTAAAGCTGCATAGTGCAGACATAACTGTACATTGACCCATAATAGGGTTATGCCCCTAGCAACTCCCAAAATTCCCAAAATTAAGCAACAGTTTACACAGATATTGATATAGATAACACATATACAGCATGTACAGATGATGGAAAGTTCTGTTGTCTATATGAAACAGCCGCCACGGAGATACCACTACGACAAATGTGTGCCCTGTTTTTTTTTTATTTTTGTGCCAACTAGTCCTGTATATCAGTACTGTGACACCAAGGACAAAAAAAGGAAAACCGGCCTAAACTGGACAAACTTTGAGCACGCACAGATATGAGCTGGCACAGATATACTACTACGACAAATGTGTGTTTTTTTTTTCTTTTTTTGGGGGGGTAAATACTGCTGTATATAAGAACAGTGACACCCAAGACAAAAAAAGAAAACCCCCGTAAACTGGCCAAACAGATATGACCTGGCACGGAGATACCACACCAAAAAATGTGTGGCCTATATTCCAATTACACCTGGGGCTAGCTATATATGGCCAATATATCCTACAGATAGCAGCAGCAGCAGCAGCAACAGAACGCAGGAAGGGAATGGACCATCTTGATGTATGCAATGATCTATATACACACATACAGTGCCTGCAGGCCTTTTACTGATGTGTATAGAGTGACGTACACTTCCCTGCCTACCTAAACTGGAACCTATACACTCCTCAATTAGTCTTTAGAAGGACTGTTGGTTTAGCTGGATTTGAGTAGTTTAGGATAGTAGACCCCACACTAACTAATATATCCCCAATTCTGACCCTATATCGGCAGCAGCTCTCCCTACACTATCTCAATCTGGAGATGAATGTGCAGAGCAGGGCGGCGTCCGGTCTCTTATACCCCTGATGATGCTGTGCGGCCAGCCAATCACTGCACGACCGTAACAAAGATGACTGCGGCATTTCATTGCCTGGCAGACAATCCCTGCATCATGATTGGGTCTGTAAAGTCAGCCAAAAAAGCTGGGTGGAGACTCCTGTTTCCACCGAGTAATCACAGAAATGCTCGGTGCTCGCCGAGTACACCAAGTACCGTGATACTCAGGCGAGTAATGAGTAGTGGCAAACATGTTCGCTCATCAATAACTATAACTATTTAGATCTATTTAAAATATACAATATATTGTTGTAATTACCTGAGGTAGGGGGGTTTATTTGTATTTAGCTATGCAGACACAACTGCTGGTGGTTCTGGGGGCACCGGTGATATGACAGGCTCCCTTAAATTTTGTGGTACTGTGTATTCAGTGGTCAGCTTTTTGGTGTTTAATTTCAGCTAGATATTTTTTCTAGCATTTATATTTAAAGTGAACCTGACAGCTGAAAAATTTTACTCTATGCATGATTTCAGAGTCAAACATACCTGGCTGAGATCACACAGCCAGTGCTTTATACATGCTCCCCATGGATTGGGCAGCATGTAACAGCTGTCAGATTAACAGTCTGGAGTCTTTTTTTGTTTAATGGGTGTGTTCTCCAATCTGTAGCTGTTTTTGTAGCCCATATTTATTTTATGGCCTGTTTTGGAGTTTATATTATTTAAGACTAGTTATCGTAAGGGATACTGTATTTTACGGTCTATTTTATTACCCTCATACACCAAAGCTTTACAGTAGAAAACTGGCATAAAAGCTTTGAAAAGTTATACATTTATTGAGCAAAGTGAGGTTGCACAAAGCGTTTGCAATTTTTGGCAAGTTCACACCTTATTCACTCAGCTCTGACAAATTATGCAGAACTTGGATAAGGAGTGTGATGGGTTGTGGCAACCCCATTCATCAAATTATTGAAAAGAGGTGGCATACTTCACTTCATAGATCTTACTCTAGTCCTCGACTGAGGTAAGATTTGTGGCGAGGAGCACACCACTTCAAACCTCTCCTGATTCATTAAGTGTATGCCTTTTAAAAAATCAAGCAGTTCTCACGCCACCATGCTTTCTCCTGAAAAATGGGATTAAAAAACACCAGTCTTGATGAAGTGGGGCCTCTAAGTTTAAGTTGGAGTCTGGTCTTCGTCTATATTTTGGACTGCTTTCTGAGTTTTTTAAACTTATTTTGAAGTTTATTTTTAATCTGTGGTCTGGTCTGAAGCCTATATTTAATCCTTGGTCTGGACTAAAGTATATACAGAGATGCTTCAAGATTTGTGATCCCTTTAGAATTTCTCATGTTTGTGCATAAATTGGACCTAAAACTACATCAGATGTTGTAATTTTTTAAATTAAAGTTTCCTAGATGAGTTTTTAGTGAATTTTTGATACTGGGTATTGTTTTTTTCAAATACCATTACATATTATAGTTATAGCAAAGGGTATGGAAATTATCTAAATCTCATACCCACTGCTTCTTTTCATGTTGCATAAATGTATCCATGGTGAGTTTTTTAAATTTGCAATGCCAATCTCTCATGTGGTAAATATTTGTTATATTTGCGTATTTTTTCAACAGACTTGAATGAGATGCAAAAAATTAGCAGATAAAAAGGAATATGCGTTTTTAGAGTGTTCTCGCTGCTGAAACCTCCTGAAAATGTGTTAAATCTGCACATGACTTTATCAATAAAGTTTTAGCAAAGTTAGGTAACAGGAAGTATCCAAAGCAAAGAAATTTTTTAAAAAACTTGACATGCCAAAAAGTTACATAAACAGCAGCAGGAAAAAGGTAATAAAAACACAAGTAAAAAAATCACACTCAAAAATACTATGAAAAAAAAAAACACGCAAGTAACCTATGTAGCTAATTGGGGTAGGAATGCAGAAAAAAATTCTGTATCATCAAAAGCACACCAAATACTCATCATGGGAATTTGGTTTTAGGATTAGCAGATAATTAGAAGGTTAAATTAGATGTTTTCAATCAATAGGATGACAAGGACATGTGAGTGGGACCTGTTTAATTTAAAGAAGGACCACAAATTAAGAGTTGTTGATGCTCAAGAGGCTGGAAATTATTAAACAGCTATCACTTAAACCAATCCCTAGGCAAATTGTGTACTAATCAAGGAAATTAAAGACCATTGTTGTCCTCTCCAGGAGTTTTTGACCAACATACTGTAGATTCCTCCAAGAACAAAGTGTATAATGTTCTAACAGGTTATAAAGAAACCTAAGGTACTTTTTAACTTCTAAGCATACCTACTGTTAATGTTCATTAGTTCATCATCAGAAGGATACTGAAAAACATTGTTGTGCATGGCAGAATTGCAAGTAGAGAACCATTGTCTCTAAAAACATTGCTGTCTGTTTACAGTTTGCTAAAGATCACCTACACAAGTCAGAAGGGTATTGGAACAAATGTCTTGTGGATGGATGTGAACAAGTAAGAGTTTTTTGATTGAAATGAAGTGTTATGTTTGGAGAAAGAAAAACACTACATTACAGTATAAAAACTTCAAACCATCTGGGAAACATGGTGATTGTATAATGGTTTTGGCTTGTTTTGCTTCATTTGAGCCAACACAATTTGGCATTATTGACGTAACTATGAATTTTGAATCATACCATCAAATTCTAAAAAAATGCCAGGACATCTGCCCCTGAGCTGAATCACAAGAGAATGTGGGTGTTAGAGCCAGACAACAGCCCAAAACACACAAGTTGTTTTACAAAAGAATATTTGATGAAGAATAAAGTTAAAGTTTTGAAATGGCCAAGTCAAAATCCTGATTATAGAAATGTTTGGAAGGACCTGAAACCAGCAGTTCTTGGGAGAAAACCCATCAACATAACTGTTTTATAGTATTGACAGAGCTAAAATTCCTCCAAGCCGATGTGCAGGTATAATAAATAAATACCTGAAATATTTAGTTGAAGTTATATCTGCACAAGGGGGTCACACCAAACACTAAAAGCACAAGTTTGCAATATTAGATTATTTTCCTAATTTCAAAAAATTACATAGACTAATATTTTTACTCATTTATTTGATTTGGCTCTCTATATTTTCTTTAAGGACTGGGTGAAAATTTGATGTAGTTTTCAGTAAAATTTATGCAGAAATATGGACAATTCTGAAGGATTCCTAACCTTTCAGACGCCACTGTATTTATTCTGATTTCTGTATATACAGTGGGTACGGAAAGTACTCAGACCCCTTTAAATTTTTCACTCTTTGTTTCATAGCAGCCATTTGGTGAATTCAAAAAAGTTCAAATTTTTTTCTCATTAATGTACACTCTGCATCCCATCTTGACTGGAAAAAAACAGAAATGTAGAAATTTTTGCAAATTTATTAAAAAAGAAAAACTGAAATATCACATGGTCATAAGTATTCAGACTCTTTTCTCAAACACTCATATTTAAGTCACATGCTGTCCATTTCCTTGTGATCTTCCTTGAGATGGTTCTACTCCTTCATTGGAGTCCAGCTGTGTTTAATTAAACCGATAGGACGTGATTTGTAAAGGCACACACCTGTGTATATAAGACCTCACAGTGCATGTCAGACCAAATGAGAATCATGAGGTCAAAGGAACTGGCCAAGGAGCTCAGAACTGTGGCAAGGACCAGATCTGGCCAAGGTTACAAAAGAATTTCTGCAGTACTCAAGGTTCCTAAGAGCACAATGGCCTCCATAATCCTTAAATGGAAGAAGTTTGGGACCAGCAGAAGTCTTCCTAGACCTGGCCGTCCAGCCACACTGAGCAATTATGGGAAAAGAGCCTTGGTGAGATAGGTAAAGAAGAACTCCAAGATCACTGTGTCTGAGCTCCACAGATGCAGTAGGGAGATGAGAGAAAGTTCCACAAAGTCAACTATTACTGCAACCCTCCACAAGTCGGGCCTTTATGGCAGAGTGGTCTGATGGAACCCTCTCCTCAGTGCAAGACATATGAAAGCCAGCATAGAAGTTGCTAAAAAAACACATGAAAGACTACCAGACTATAAAAAATAAGATTCTCTGGTCTGATGAGAAGAAGATAAAACTTTTTGGTGATAATTCTAAGCGGTATGTGTGGAGAAAAACAGGCACAGTTCATCACCTGCCCAATACAATCCCAATAGTGAAACATGGTGATGGCAGCATCATACTATGGGGTGTTTTTCAGCTGCAGGGACAGAACAACTGGTTGCAATTGAAGGAAACATTAATGTGGCCAAGTAAACAGATATCCTAGATGAAAACCTCTTCCAGAGTGCTCTGGACCTCAGACTTGGCCGAAGGTTCACCTTCGAACAAGACATTGACACTAAGCACACAGTTAAAATAACAAAGGAGTGGCTTCAGAACAACTCTGTGACCATTCTTGACTGGCCCAGCCAGACCCCTAACCTAAACCCAATTGAGCATCTCTGGAGAGACCTGAGATTTGGCTGTCCACTAATGTTCACCATCAAACCTGACAGAACAGGAAAGGATCTGCAAGAAAGAATGGCAGAGGATCCCAAATCCAAGTGTGAAAAACTTGTTGCATCATTCCCAAGAAGACTCATGGCTGTACTAGCTCAAAAAGGTGCTTCTACTCAATACTGAGCAAAGGGTCTGCATACTAATGACCATGTGATATTTCAGTTTTTCTTTTTTAATACATTTGCAAAAATTTATACATTTCTGTTTTTTTCAGTCAAGATGGGGTGCAGAGTGTACATTAGTGAGAAAAAAAATTGAACTTTTTTGAATTCACCAAATGGCTGCAATGAAACAAAGAGTGAAAAATTTAAAGGGGTCGGAATACTTTCCGTACACACTGTAAGTAGTCTGGTCAGAGGCCTGCTTACTTTTGGATCTTTTCATTGTTGTGGTCTGTATTATTTGGGTTCTTTTTCTGATGTCTGGGCCAACTATGAATATGGAGTCTGTATTATTTTTGAGGTTTGGTCTAGAGTCTATATTTATTTTGGCGTCTGTATTTACTTAGGTAATCTGGTCTGAGACTATGTTTATTTAATTGAGTATCCCTGGAGAAGGACAGAAGTACACAGAAAATATTGCAATATCATCTGATGAAGGATAAGTGAAAGCAATACTAGTGCAACACCTATAAAAGCGTGGAAAGCCGCTGATCCTTAAAGTAAATCTATGATGTCCCTAAATCCTAACAACCTGCAGAAATAAAATGAATCTGCAGGTTTATGGCCACTGCACTTTATTCCATCAGAAAGCCCCTGGCTTTCAGTCATGGAGTTGTGTTGGCGCAGCTTCAGTCACTGATAAGTACACAATGAGCAAAGGCTGTAAGCATACCCTGGCACAATGCTTGACAGCTCAGTCTGAAGACCATTAGTGCAGAGCTAGATGTCAGTCAATGTGTAATATTTTTACAAACACTGTTTTCTGAGCAATAACTGAACTTACGCCAGAACTTCTCTGACTGAAAGTTGGAAGTTAATTTCCTTTTGGTAGCCACGCTTTAAGTGCAGCGGATGGGCTGCATTAGAATGCTATTAACTTTCAGATTAACCCCATATGACAGGTTCCTTTAAATGAGGGTTTACACCACACACTTACAAACTTAAACAACTGCTGAGTAAATCTAAGCCAATAACTGACCAGAAAATATTTCTAAAAATCGTAGGTCTCCTGGTACTTTATTGCACACTTTTCTAGCTATTTAATGCAAACTCAGCCTTAGAAATGCCAATGTCACTTCAACCTTTCTGGCTAGGGGAATAGGCATGGTAACTGGTGGTAACCAATAGTCTTTTTAACAATACACTGCCAGAATCTACTTTTTAAATAGTAAAATCAGTACAAAAGTTATCCCTTTTGAGGGCAGGTAAATTCTTTTCTGTTGTGTACAAACAAACTGTGCAAAAGGAATAAGCCATGGCTTTTTTACAGATATTAACCCCTTTGAAACAAAGCCTGTTTTCACCTTAATGGCCAGGTAAATTTTTACCATTCTGATCACTGTCACTTTATGAGGTAATAATGCTGGAAGACTTCAACGGATCCTGGCCTATATGACAGAAAATAGCCAAAAATGACTCCATTCTAAAAACTGCACCGCTCAAGGTACTAAAAAACCACATTCAAAAAGTTTATTAATCCTTCAGGTGCTGCACAGGAATTTTTGGAATGTGGAAGGGAAAAAATAAACATTTACTTTTCTTTCACAAAAAAATTTCTTTTAGACATAATTTTTTTTTACTTTTGCAAGGGTAGCAGGAGAAAATGGGCCATTGATTTTGTTGTGAAATTTCTCCTGAGCATGCCGATGCCCGATATGTGTGGGAAATCTACTGTTTGGGCACACAGAAGGGCTTGGAAGGGAAGGTGCGCCATTTTACTTTTTGAATGTAAAATATGCTGGAATAATTAACGGCTGCCATGTTGCGTTTGGAGAGCCCCTGATGTGCCTAAACAGTAGAAACCCCCAACAAGTGACACCATTTTGAAAGCTAGACCCCTTAGGGAACTTGTCTAGATGTGTTTTGAGCATCTTGAACCCACAGGTGCTTCACAGAATTTAATAGCGTAGAGCCGTGGAAATAAAAAAAAATCACATTTTTCCCAAGTAAATCATTTCTAGCTCCATATTTTGCATTTTTATAAGGGTAACAGGAGAAATTACTCCACAAAATTTGTTGTGCAATTTCTCTTGAGTACACTGATACCCCATATGTGGGGAAATACCATTTTTTGGGGGCATTGCAGGGCTTGGAAGGGAAGGAGCGCCATTTGACTTTTTGAATGCAAAATTTGATGGAATAATTAGCAGATGCCATGCCGCATTTGAAGAGCCACTGATGTGCCTAAACAGTGTAAACCTTGAACAAGTGACACCATTTTGGAAATTAGACCCCTTAATGAAGTTATCTAGATGTGTATTGAGCCCCCTTGAACCCCCAGGTACTTCATAGAAATTTATAACGTTAAGCCGTGAAAATAAAAAAAATCACATTTTTCCCACAAAAATCTTTTTAGCTACAAATTTTGTATATTCACAAGAGCAAAAGGAGAACATGGACCCCAAAGTTTGTTGTGCAAATTCTCCTGTGTTCACCAATACCCCATATGTGGTCGAAACTACTTTTGAGGCACAGTGCAAAGCACAGAAGGGAAGTAGCACCATATTATTTTGCTGCACTTGTTTGAGGGTGCGATGTTACATTGACAAAGCCCCTGAGGTGCTAGAGCAGCAGAACCCCCCATAAGTCACCTCATTTTACCAATGAAACCTCTCAATGAATTCATCTAGGGGTGCATTGATTATATTGACACCACAGGTGTGTCACAAACTTTTATACCATTGGGCAGTGAAGAAAAAATAATTTACATTTTTACCAAGATTGTGTGTTAGCCACAAGTTTTACATTTTCACACTGGGAAATGGGTAAAAATGGCACCAGAATTTGTCCCACAATTTCTGCTGAATGTAGAAATACCTCATATGTGGCTGTACAGTACTACTTTGCCATACGGAGTAACTCGGTAGGAACAGAGCGCTATTTGACTCCTGGAGCACAGATTTTCCTAGACTAGTTTGTTTATTCCATATAGAGAGCCCCTAAGTGCTAGAAAAGTTGAATCACCCTCAAGTAACCCCATTTTGGAAATTATAGCCCTTTGTGAGTTTATCTACCGATGTAGTGACGATTTTGACTCCATGGGTGTTTTCCAGAAACAGGCAGCAGTGGATGTTGCTGAGTGAAAATTGCAAACTACTGTTTTGGTGACCAGTACGTTGTAGTGACCAGTACATTATGCCCAGCCCATACTTCTGGAGACACACACTTGTAAATTAGGTGGGCTCTCATCGCTACAGAAATGCCAAACAAGTGGGCGCTACATGTGGTTAAGGCACACTGGGGCTAAGAAGGGAGGGGGCATTTGGATTGGGGAGCAGAGAATTTGCTGAATTTCTTTTGGTGGGTGAGGAGCAATTATGGGTTTCCAGAGCCTTTGTGCTACCAGTAACATGGAAGCTCCCTTTATTTCTGTTAACAGATAACAGATCTGAGTAGAGACTTGCTTTTTTTGAGGACTAAATGGAAGCTTTTGTTGGGAACATTTTACATAACGTTTGGAATCACAGTGTAATGGGCTAGGTTGTGGAACCACTGTGCCAAAGACAAAGGAAGACCTGGAGAGGCATGACTAGGTGCCTCACCCAAACTGACCATGGACACGTAGCAGCTAAAGACATCACAGTCCATGGAGAGACAAGGGAGGTGATCCAGGTGCTACTCCAGTACTGACCTTGGGTAGATGGCGAGTGACCCCTAGGAGCAGATAGCTGGAATGGCCCGGAGGAATGTCCAACAGATGCAGCATGTAGAGAAGATGACAGGAATCGCAGGTGCAGACAGGACAGTCTGATGGAGAGATGGCACTGGCAGGTGCAGCTGCCTCGGCTGCTGTTGAAGTGAGCCCTCGCAGGTGCAGCTGGCTCTGCTGCCGTTGAGATGAGCACTGGCAGGTGTAGCTGGCTCTGCTGCAATTGTGGTGAGCATTGGTGGGTAGAGTTGAGCGATACTTTCCGATATCCAAAAATATC
>VIAB01003081.1:137510-152365 GCA_009801035.1 Oophaga pumilio
TACCCGATACTTGCGGTATCGTATCGCTCAACACTATTGGTGGGTGCAGCTGGCTCTGCTGCTGTTGAGGTGAGCACTAGCGGAAGCAGCTGGCTCTGCTACTGTTGAGGTGAGCACTGGTGGGTGAAGCTGGCTCAGCTGCCATTGAGGTGAGCACTGGTGGGTCCAGCTGGCTCAGCTGCTATTGCAGTGAGCACTGGTGGGTGCAGCAGGCTCTGCTGCCATTGAGATGAGCACTGGTGGGCGTAGCTGGCTCTGCTACCATTGAGATGAGCACTGTTGGGTGCAGTTGGCTCAGCTGCCATTAAGGTAAGAACTGGTGGGTGCAGCTGGCTTGGCTACAGTGGAAGGAAGAACTGGCGGGTGCAGCAGACAGACTCGGCTACCGTTGAATGAAGCACTGGCAGGTGCAGCAGACTGCGCTACCGTTGAAGGAATTACTAGCGGGCACAGCAGACTAATATGCTATAGTACAGAGACCTGAGAATTGACAAGCGTGTTAGGAACAAACTCACAACATTGCACAGGCATCTCCATGTTGGAGGAGGCGGTTTAAATAGTAAGAAACCTAAAGCTATTGGCTGCGGACATTTTAAAGGAATGTGCGCTGCCCCATTAAGAAAAAGGAATTGTGCGCATGTGTGCTCTAAGCACAGTGCCTGGAGACCTGCTATGAGTGCATGCACCCTTGGCAGCAGCAGTCCTAGAAGGAGAAGGACAGGAGCCTTGGCAGTGAGTACAGTGATGTCTCTGTAGGGAAAGAGGGACTGCAGGCAGGGATGCGGGCGCTACAGTACTCCCCTTAGTACCTCTCTTTTTCAAGCCTGTCAGACATTTCTCCAGGAGGAGAGACGCATGGATGTTCTCCCTGGGCTCCCAGGACCTCTCCTCAGGACCAAACCCCTTCCAATCCACAAGAAAGGAGGTCTTTCCTCTTACCTTTTTGGTGGCCAAAATGTTCTCTTGAACACGTCCTCATCGCTGACAGGAGTCGGAGTGGCACCAGGAACTTTGAAGAAAGAACTGGGGACAACAGGTTTGAGAAGAGACACATGGAAGGAATTGGCGATTCGCAAGGAGGCTGGGAGTTTGAGTTTGTAAGCTAATGGATTAATCCATTTCAACACTTTGAAGGGACCAATGAAGTGAGGACCCAATTTATAAGATGGTATCTTGAGGTGGATATATTTAGATGGTAGCTTTACCTTATCTCCAGAATGAAACAGGTGAATCCAGATGTTTCTTATCTGCGTGTCTTTTCATCCATTCAGAGGATTTTACAAAAGACGTTTTGGTGTCTTCCCAGATTTCAGAAAAGTTCATGATGAGGGAAACGGCAGCAGGAATATCAGAGGTGACAGCCACATGGAAAGGCACTTTGGGGTGTTGACCGTGGACCACAAAAAATGTTGATTTGACCGAAGACTCGCTCATGTGGTTATTGTAAGAGAAGGCAGGAGTTCATCCTAGACACTGTAATGAGCATTAACAAAATGCCAGAGAAAATTAGTCAGGATCTGATTGACTCATTCCATTTGGCCATTGGACTGAGGATAGTAAGATGATGAAAAATCCAAAGTAACATCCAGTAGCTTACAGGTAACCATCCAGAAACGAGAAGTAAACTAGACACCTCTATCAAAGACTATGTGAAGAGGTAGACCAAGGAGACGAAAAATTTGAAGAATGAATTCTTTTGCCAGTACTGGCACAGATGTACGACTGGATAGTGGGAATAAATGAGCCATCTTGAAAAAACAATCCACCACCACCCAGATGACGGTACATCCAGCCGACACTGGCAGATCCGTGATGAAATCCATGGAGATATACATTTTGGTGCCGAAAAGAGTTTAGAGAAAAAAAAGCAGGACACCATGCGACCAGATAAAGACTTCAGAGTGAGGACGGCTCTGGCCCCTGTGGAAGATGCTTCCACCTCCAGGAAGAACTGCTTGTTATGGTTTGGGCAATGCAGCACTGGAGCCGAGGAAAATATCTGCTTGAGGGATAAACAAGCATCTTCTGCTTCAGAGTCAATTTCTTAGAATTGGTTCCTTTGCGGATCTAGGCAGAAATAGAAGCAGTCGAGGAAGAAAAATGCGAGATAAATTGGCGAAAATAATTTGCAAACCCGAGAAACCGCTGGATAGCCTTAAGACCATCTCGAAGGGGCTACTTCATGACTGTGGATAACTTCTCGGCATCCACCTTCTAACTGGTCTCAGAAACGATGCACCCCAGAAATGAAAGGGAGGACTGTTCGAAGATGCACTTTTCATACTAAGCATAGAGACGGTTAGTTCTTAACCTTAGTAGAACTGGGCAAATGTCCCTCCTGTGTGTTGGCAGATTAGGAGAGAATAGCAAGATGTCGTTCAGGTATACTACCACACACGTATAGAGCAGGTCATAGAAGATGTCATTCACCAGTTCTTGGAAGACGGCTGGAGCATTACTGATTCCAAACTGCATAACGAGATACTCGTAATGACCATTGCGGATGTTGAAGGCCGTCTTCCACTCGTCTCCCTGGTGAATTCGAACCAGGTTGTTTAAACGTCCCTCATAGGTCAAGCTTCGTGAACACTCTAGAACCCTTCAGGCGATCAAACAGCTCGGAGATCAGAGTTAGGGGGTAATTATTTTTTACTGTGATTTTGTTATGGCCCCTTTAGTCAATGCAGGGTCGCAAAGAGCCATCCTTCTTCACAAAGAAAAACCCAGCTCCAGCCAGAGATGAGGATTTCCAGATAAATCCGCTAACGAGGTTCTCTTCTATATACTCGAACATAGCACGAGTCTCGGCCTGGACAGGGGGTAGATTCAGCCTCGTGGAGGTGAGGTACCTGGCAGAAGGTCAATTGGGCAGTCATATGGCCTATGAGGTGGCAGCCTTCTTCTTGTCGAAGACGTCCGCATACGTCCAATATGCCACAGGCAGGCCATGCAAATAAGCAGGAGAAGTAGGAGACCGGACAGGACGAACGGGGGCAAGGCACAATTCATGACATCCTGAGCCCCATTGGAGTACTTCTCCAGACCGTCAGTCCAGAACAGGTTCATGTTTTTGCAGCAACGGGAGACCTAGAAGTAGAGAATAAGAAAGACCAGACAGCACGGGAAGAGAAATCTTCTCCCAATGCAGCGTCCCCATCTGAAGATCCACAGGCTCTGTGATGAACTGGATGGTCTCGGGAAGAGGCTTTCCATCCACTGAAATAATCACCAACGGATCCGGAAGACGTAGGACAGAAATCTTATACTGCTCGACTACAGCCTGTTGAACGCTACCCACGGAGTCGGAGTCCAGGTGGGCCAATTCAACAAAAGAATTTTGCCACAGGTGACAGAAACAGTCAGGGTCAATGATGGAGAGGTTGAAGTCTTGCTCAGAGTAGCCTCTCCTACCGACCCAAGTCACTGACGTTTCCCAATCTCTTGGGGCAGGACCGAACAAAGTGTTCGGAGCTGCCACACTAGAAGCATGTCACTTTGGCCCGACAAACCTCTTGACGCTGTTTAGATAGCTTCACCTGGTCAATCTGCATATGTTCAAGTGAAGAAGTCGCAGTAGGAACTTGCTTAATGATCGGTCATTGGAAGGTGGGAGGCAGGCGTACCGATCTTCTCTCGCAGTTCACCTCTTTGGTCCGTTCCTGGAACCTAATAATGTCAATTCTGTTTGCTAGAGCCACCAGGTCATCCAGAGAGGTGGGTATCTTCCAAACTGCTAGTTCGCCCTTGATTCACCCGGAGAGACCTTCCCAGAAGGTTGCCACAAGAGCCTCGTTGTTCCAAGTGAGTTCTATAGACAAGGTATGGAAGCGGACCGCATACTGGCTCAAGGTGAAGTTACGTTGGCGTAACCAGAACCGAGAACAAGCTGCAAAAAAAACACGATCAGGCTCGTCGAAGACCTTACAAAAGTCTTCCAAGAAGGACTGTAGGCTCGACACTAACGGATCCCCTCTTTTCCACAGAGGATTGAGTCATGCTAGGACCTCACCAAATAGGTGTGATGTGATGAAGGCCACTTTGGCTTGGTCTGAGGTGAACTGATGAGCCAGGAGTTCGAAGTGTAGTGTGCTCTGGTTAATGAACCCCCGACACTGGGTAGGATCTCCTCCAAAGCATGGAGGAGCAAACAGACGAGGTCCAAAACCTGGTGCATAACAGGCTGCCTGTTAGGTCGCCGTGGTGGTAACTGTCGCCTGAGAGGATGTGGAAGTGGCCAATACTGCTAGCATATCGAGATGAGTATTCACAGACCGTAGATAGGATAGAATCTTGTCCTGCTGATCCTTCTGGTGGGAGACCTCCTGGTATAGGTCTGAGATGGAAGATGCTTGGGATTCCATGGCCTGTGCAAACTGTAATTGGCTGGTTGGTGGAACCACTGTGCCAAAGCCCAAGGAAGACCTGGAGGGGCGTGACTAGGAGCCTCACCCAAACCGATCACGGACACGCAGCAGCTAACGACACCACAATCCGTGGAGAGACAAGGTAGGTGATACCGGTGCTATTCCACTGACCTTGGGTAGATGTCAGCTGACCCCTAGGAGCCGATAGCTGGAATGGCCTGGAGAAATGTCCAACAGATGCAGGCGGGTAGAGAAGTTAACAGGAATCGCTGGTGCAGACAAGACAGTCTGATGGAGAGATGAGCATTGCCGAGTGCGGCTTGCTCCTATGCCATTGAGGTGAGCACTCTCGGATGCTGCTGGCTCTGCTGCTGTTGAGGTGAGCACTGGCGGGTGCAGCTGGCTCTGCTGCTGTTGAGGTGAGCACTGGCGGGTGAAGCTGGCTCTGCTGCTGTTGAGGTGAGCACTGGCTGGTGCAACTGGCTCAGCCGCCATTGAGGTGAGCACTGATGAGGGCAGCTGGCTCAGCTGCCATTGAGGTGAACACTGGTGGGTGCAGTTGTCTTGGCTACCGTTTAAGGAAGCAATGGCGGGTGCAGCAGACTCAGCTAACGTTGAAAGAAGCACTGGCAGGCACAGCAAACTCGGCTACCATTGAAGGAAGCACTGGCGGACGCAGCAGACTGAGATACTAGTAAAGGGACCTGAGAACTGATAAGCATGTTAGGAAGAAACTCACAACATTGCACAGGCATCTCCATATTGGAGGAGGTGGTTTAAATAGTAAGAGACCTCAAGCTATTGGCTGTGGACACGTTAGAGGAATGCATGCAGCCCATTAAGAAAGAGGAAGTGTGCATGCAAATCCTCTAAGCGCAGTGCCTGGAGACCTGCTAGGTGTGCGTGCACCCAGGGCAGCAGCAAACCCGGAAGGAGCAAGACGGGAGCCTTGGTGGTGAGTACACTGATGTCTCTGCAGGGAGAGAGGGACTGCGGGCAGAAATGCAGGTGCTACACACAGTTATCCGGCACTCTACGCTGACCACTTACTTTGGAATTTCTATCTAAATCTCTGAGTTAGGTGATTCAGATGCAACCCCTGATGGATCCATTCACTAGAGTGAGGCAGCAGAGTTACTCTGGACTGACATCTGTTCCACGGTTTTCTTCTTTTCAGAAGTGCACAAAACTGTGGCCAACGTCACTTTTATGCAATCCTAAAAAGAAGGACACACCCAGATCACAGGTGCTATGGCGTTAACAGTACCTCCATCTGCCTCATTATAGGGAATTTTCCGACGGGGTTCTGTCTGAATCACATATTTCAGAGATTTACACAGAAATCCCGATGTGAGCGCTCAGCGTAGAGCACAGGATATATGTGCACCGATCCTTACTGCAATCTTTGGGAGGCAGAATGAAAAAAATCAACAGCATGTGAAGAATTGGTTTTATTTTTTATGCCGTTCATCATGCGGTATAAGTGATTAGGCGACTTTACTCTTCGGGTCGATGCAATTACAGCAATACCAGATTTATATCGGGTTTTTATGTTTGGCTGTTGTCACACACTAACAGACACTTTTTATTGTGAAAATGAGTTTTTGCATCACCATAATTTGAGAGCTACAACTTTCTCATATTTCATCCGACAGAGTCATGCGAGGGCCTGTTTTTTGCGGGACAAGCTGGCGTTTTTATTGGTACCATATTTGGGCACATGACATTTTTTGATCGCTTTCTATTCCGATTTTTGGAAGGCAGAATCAACAAAAACCAGCAATTCAAGAATTTCTTTTTTTTCTTATACTGTTCCGTGACTGGTAAAATTGGTAAGACAGATTTATTCTTTAGGTCAGTGCGATTACAGTCATACCTCATTTATATCTTTTTTTATATTTTGGCACTTTTACACAACAAAAACTATTTTATAGAAAAAATAATTATTTTTGCATCGCTTTATTCTGAGAGCTATATCTTTTTTATTTTTCTGCTGATGGAACTGTATGGCATCTTGTTTTTTGCGGGACAAGATGACGTTTTCAGCGGTACCATTTTTATTTACATCCGTCTTTTCAATTGCGTTTTTTATTGCACTTTTTGTTCAGTGGTATAATGATAAAGCATTGTTTTTTGCATCATTTTTTATTTATTTTGCGTCATTACGGACGTGGTGATACCAAATATGTGTACTTTATTGTTTTATTTTATTTACATAAATAAATGTATTTATTGATAAAATATTTTTATTCTTTATTTGGGGATTTTTTAAAAAATATATTTTTACACATTATAATATATATTTTTTAATTTTATTACATTATCCCAGTATAGGATATTACTATTTTACATAAGATCGCTGATCTGACACCGCACAGCAGAGTATCAGATCAGCGATCTGACAGGCAGAGAAGGAGGCATGTTGGCGCCTGCTCTCAGAAGACTTTCACAAGCCACTTTCCCTGCAGGACCCGGAAGGACCCAGTGGCCATCTTGGTGCCGGGGGTCTCCATGGAGACCACCAGAACAACACGATCGCATCGCATTGTTCTGGTGGGTGCGCAGAGGGAGCCCCCTCCCTGCGCGATGCTTCTCTATGCCGCTGTCACTACTGACAGCAACATCAGAGGGGTTAAATGCCCACAATCGGCGCTAGCACCGATCGTGGACATTGCTGCGGGTGTCAGCTGTCACATACAGCAGACAATCGAACGCGATCACCGCAGCGCTCTGCGTGAGACCATGGCGATTGCAGCGCTGTAGTAGTATTGTTCTGGGCACAATCGCACCTCCTACAGAGCAGTACTAGTGTGGCGCATGTCGCGAAGAGATTAAGGAAAACCGATTGGGAATCCCAAGCCTCTTTATTTCCGCAGCGCATCCCGCCTAAACCTTCCAGTTTCCATTTTTTTTATGTCTATTTAATGGCTCTGAGGTCTGTATACTGTGTTTGTATTTACTGCATGTTCTGGGACTGTATTTTGGGGTACAGTATAGGGATTATTCTGAGGTTAGAATTTATTTTGGGCCCTGTTCTTATTTTCAGGTCTATTCATTCTGAGGTTCAGACTTGGAAATATTATTTTTTTATTTCCATACTCAATATGATAAAATTCTGTGAAGCACCTGTGGGATCATGGTGCTCATCATTCCTGTAGATGAATACATTGAGGGTGTAGTTTCTAATATGTGGTAACTTGTGGGGGTTTCCGTCATTTAGGCATATCAGGGGCTCTGCAAACGTGACACGGTGTCTGCTGTCTTTTCCATACAATTTTGCACTCCAAAAATCAAATGGTTCTCCTTCTTTCTGAGCCTTGCCATGCGCCCAAACAGTAGTTTTACACCACATATGGGGTATTGGCATTCTTAGCTGAAATTGCACAACAAATTGTATTGTCCATTTTTATCTTTTATTCATTTTTTAGCCTTGTGAAAATGCAAAATTTATGGCCAAAACATGTTTGCGGGAAAGGTACATTTTTATTTTTTCCTTACACATTGCTTTAATCCTGTGAATCACCTAATGGGTTAATAAACTTCTTTAATGTAGTTTGAGCACTAACTTTCAATTCTCCACCATAGAAAATGCCAATAAACTCCAAAGAGGAGAAGGTTGTCCTTTTCTAATGAAGTACCTACATTGTTTTGATTTGGACTTGAACTTGTGAAGAATCTTTTCATTTCCAACTATTTTCAATTTTTTTTTAGCAAAGCCTGTAATAACAAGTATGAAGATTAGGCTCTTGTGAAGCATTGGTTATAGTTAAGTGATGTGTGGTTAATCCCAAAATATATTGATTTATTGTATTCCACTGCAGACTAGATATACCCTTATGTATGATTCAGCACATCCCATAATTAAAGATTGCTAAGGGGCACCATTAGAGCAAATTTGTAGCTGTGTGACTGCATTACAGGTAAATAAACTTAACATGGATGGTTTCTTCCCTTTTTTCTTATTTCATTCACACTTAATTAGTAAATAACTGCCGTGGAGATTATAATTGACCCTTAAGGGTCTATGTAAAAACCTCATTTAAAATGTGACTTGGGTTTTCCAGTCATACTGCTTTTTACTGGCTTTCATTATGATGCAAATTCATTACTAGTTCTGACTTATTTAATTGTGCATGAAGATAAAATTCATATTTCAATTTAAAAATTGATCATCTTTCAGAAATATATATATAATGCTTTCTAAACAAGAAAGGCTTTAACCCCTTAATGACCGACGATATGCCTTTTAACGGCGGCAGTTAAGGGTACTTAAACCACAGCTAACGGAGCTGAGGAAAAAGGGTATAGCGCTCCAGAGTCAGAATTTCTCCAGGGTCTCAGCTGCTGTAGGTAGCCGAGACCCCAGAAATCATGATTCAGGTCGGATTTTACTGACTCGTTTTTTGATCTCCGTTATTAACTGTAAAACGTCAACTGCAAAAAAAAGTCTGATTTGCCATTTAATTTCTCTCTCCATTGATGTGATCGCATATTAGAGGAGAGAGAAATAGGGTTCCCGATCCCCCGATACCTCCCAGGACTCTTGGGCCCCCCTGCTTCCCATCACGGCCATCTTCTTCCGGGAACAAAGTGGCGGGCGCATGCACAGTGCGCCGGCCGAGATCTGCCGGCCGGCACCCGGCATCAAATAGGAGATTTTTAATATTCGTTCATTTTGGTCACTGTGATAGACCCTATCACAGTGATCAAAATAAAAAAAATAGTAAATCAAACCCCCTTTATCACCCCCTTAGTTAGGGAAAAATAATAAAATGTATTTATTTCCATTTTACCATTAGGGTTAGAGATGGGCTAAAGTGAATTGGGCTAAAGCTAGGGATAGGGTTGGAGCTAAGGTTAAGGTTATGGTAGGGGCTAAAGTTAGGGTTGGAGCAAAAGTTAGGGTTAGGGTTAGGGTTGGGGCTAAATTTAAGGTTAGGGTTGGGATTAGGGTTAGGGTTGGAATTAGGGTTAGTATTAGGGTTAGGGGTGTGTTGGAGGTAGGGTTGTGGTAAGGGTTGAGATTAGGATTAGGGTTGGAGTTAGAATTGGGGGTTTCCACTGTTTAGGCACTTCAGTGGCTCTGCAAATACAACATGATGCCTGCAGAAAATTCCATCAAAGTCTGTGTTAGCGTCTGCGGAACACACCAAGTAAATATAAATAATGGGTGCGTTCGCAGCCCGAGGTCCACCGCATGGCAGAGCCTGCTGCAAGTAAAATGACAGGATATGGCGGTATAAGCGAACTCTTACTTCACAGAGTCGCAAACATAGATACTGTGGCACTATATGGCGGTATAAGCGAACTCTGTTACACCACAGAGTCGCTGAGGTAGAGACGCAGAGATAGAGACTGTGTCCTGTTAACACCACAGGGGTACACAGATAACTGCTGTGCGGATAGCAGTCCGTGGTCATGCAGTCAGCAATGCAAACACGCAACTCCTCACCGGAGTAGCCTGTATTCTAGAGGCTATGTCAGCCAAGCCCTAAACACGTGCATACAAATCTCCTCACCGGAGGTGCCGGTATTCTAGGGGCTTATTTCAGCCGAGCCCTAACCGCATGCGTGCATGATCACACTGGCGCAAAGCACATAACACAATTGATGCTAGCGCATGGCCGAGCGGCCATGCAACCCTTTTATAGCAGCAACTACAGGACCTTCCAGAAAAGGACCAATGAGAAACTGTTTCAGAACACAAGCAGTTTCAGGACCTTCCTGGCAGACCAATAAGAGCTGCTGCAGTACCTGAGCATGTGACCCCTGATCTCCAATGAGAGATCATACCCTGGGCATGCTCAGAAGGGGAAACGCATGACTTAGTCCCAAAACTGCCTGCTCCAGCACTGGTTATAATAGAGGAACCAGAAGAGGCAGCAGCAAGCCTCTGCACAGTATTAGACCAAGCGAGACGCTGGGACCGACGTCTCCGCTGAGCAGGCTCCACTGCAGCCGGAGATGGATGGGGGACCGTAGCGGAACTGGTTCTAGATTCCCCTTGTGCAGCAGCAAGAACTCGATCCCTAACAGTCTGCTTTCCAAAATGTCACTACTTCCTTTCTGAGCCCTGACGTGTGCTCAAACAGTAGTTTTCTCCCACATATGAGGTAGCAGCATACTCAGGACAAATTTGTCAACAACTTTTGATGTCCAATGTCTCCTGTTACTCATGGGAAAATAAAAAATTAGGGGCTAAAAAATCATATTTGTGGAAAAAAATATTTTTTATTTTCACAGCTCTGCGTTTTAAACTTTAGTGAAACACTTGTGTTTTCAAAGAGCTCACCGCACATCTAGATAAGTTCCTTGGGTGGTCTAGTTTCTAAAATGGGGTCACTTCTGGGGGATTTCCACAGTTCAGGCACATCAGGGGCTCAATTCCAGCCAAATCTGCATTGAAAAAGTCAACAAGTGCTCCTTCCCTTCCGAGCTCTGCCATGAGCCCAAACAATGGTTTACCCCCACATATAGGGTATCAGCGTATTCAGTAGAAATTGCACATCAAATTTTGTGGTTCATTTTATTTTTTTACACTTGTGAAAGTAAAAAAAAATAGTTCTGAAATAAAATGTTTGTGAAAAAAAGTTAAATGTTCATTTTTTCTGTCCACATTGCTTTCAGTTGCTATGAAGCAAGCAAAGGGTTAATTAACTTCTTGAATGTGGTTTTGAGCACATTGAGGGGTACAGTTTTTAGAATGGTGTCACTTTTGGGTATTTTCTGTCAGAAAGAGAAGTAGAGAAATTTCTCTACTTCATTTTTGATAATGCATGCATTGGATACTCAAAGCATTTATTAAATAAGTTGTATGTTTAAGAACACAGCTTATTATTTTTTTAATTTGTCACTATAAAAGCCATAACTCCTTTTTAAAAAGAAAAAAAAAACATTTTAACTACTTAATTTTTGATACTGCCTTCTAAGCAAAATGGAACTAAAAACAGTAGCTCAATACACCCCATTTCCAAATTATTTGCCAATGGGGTACAAAAGGAGTATGTTTAATTAACAGAAGATCCATTAAGTCATATATAATATTAAAATGAACAAGATTTACTCATTGCTTATCCAATTGCTTGACACCTGAACAAACTCTGCATTAATTGTAGACACTCTTGGCAACCTCCAGCCTTTATCTCATGGGAGGCTGTCCAGCATTAATCATCACTATAATGAATGAGTAGCACCCCTGTTTAATTCTAGCTTTCTGCATAATACCCCACATTCTAAAGTAAAGTCATCATTGGCAATCTGGTGACAGATTCTCTTTAAAGAGGCACAGAACAATGAAGAATTGTTGTTTAATATATCAACGCTCTATACCAGCAGTGATAGAAATAGCCTCCACAGAGAGTCAGAGGTTGTTAGTAGAATTGCATGAATTTATTTTAGTGGAACTGAATTCTGCTCAAATTTTACAAAAATTTACATTCTCCATTTTTGTCATTTTCTCCACACTAATTCAGCATGCTGGCCATCATTTTTCTGAACCATAGAGGGCTGGCAAAGCATAAAAAAAAACTAATACCCCACCGCTCAACACCCGGCCACATCCACTGCACCCCTAACCTCTGCATGTTAAGCTGGGAATTCTTGCCAAAACCAAGGCCCGGGATGTCTCTGTACATTGAAATTGTAAAGTCGCAGCAATCTTGTGATGTCAGGACATGCACCACAACCTTACAGTGGGCATTCTAGACTGGGTATTTCCCCAGAGCATGATAAGGGAAATTCAATTTGTGGGGAATAAATTTGCTTCAAATCGAATATCATTATAAAATCCAATGGATTAGGCAAATTTGAATCTCATCAGATCCACTCATATCTAGTTTTTAGCTGTATTTTTCCTAACCAGTAGCAAATATCTTTTGGTGTGGCCTAAGAACACGTGCACAGACACTTATCAGGGGTACAGGGATCTATTATTATATTATGGAACTATAGCTATTCCCTATGCAACCACATTGCTCAGTATGACATTACTTCTAAGGAAGAATAAAACCTGTGCTAATGCACCTTCCAGCGGAATACAAAAATCCCCCCCAAAAATCTCTCTGCCTCTGTATTAAATTATTGGAGCACATAAACACTGCATTGTACCTCTTTGCAACATACTGTACAACTCTGATATTATGGAACTTTGCATATAAATGCTAATAAAGGCATATTGTTGCAAGTTTCTAATCAACCAGTCATTAGGCAATGCAAAGTGAAACATTTACTTCCAAAGAGAAGTAGGAAAGCTAGGACCAAAAAATCTAGAGTAGGACCATTGAAACAAATGATCAGCACTGGCATATTACTGCAATAAATCCCATTGTGTTTCATTTCAAATCTGTACAGAAATCTCATATGTAATAGCCAATCATTATCTTGTCATAAAGATAGCATAGCCAAAACAGATCACTAATTTCCCTGCAAAATGTTACCTATCTTACCCTCATAGAATACCACACACCTCACAAATCATAGAAAGTATCAGCTAGAAATGAAAACTATTCAAATAATGTCATACTCACCCGCTGACATTTAAAAAAAATGAGATGTGTTCTTCGTTATTATATGAAGCAGATAACTATTTATATACATATATATTTGCATTTGTCAGCTCTTTTATGAATAATGTATTTAAGAATCCTTCAGAATCTCTTAAGAGTCAATAGGTGAGGACATTTCTGCTTAGTTTGAACACTTCTTAAGGGCCCGTCTCACATAGCGATCTCGCTACCGAGATCGCTGCTGAGTCACTAGTTTTGTGACGCAGCAGCGATCTCCCCAGCGATATCGCTGTGTGTGACATTCAGTGACGATCAGCCCCCCTGCTGGGTATCGCTGATCGTCGCTGAAATGTCAGGACATTTTTTTGATCGCTGGTCTCCCGCTGACAGGCACGCATCGCTGCGTGTGACAGGCGGGAGACCAGCGATCCGCTGGTAACCAAGGTACACAGCGGGTTTCCAGGCGCGGGGCTGTGCCTGGAAACCCGTTGTGTACCTTGGATACCAGCGCCCTGATGCAGGGAGCTGGTAACCAAGGTACACAACGGGTTTCCAGGCACCGCGCAGCGCTTGGAAACCCGACGTGTACCTTGGTTACCAGCTCCCTGCATCAGGGCGCTGGTATCCAACGTACACTGCGGGTAACAGCGATGTTACCCGCAGTGTCGCTGTCCCAGATCGCTGCCTGAGCTGCCTGTTTGACAGCTCAGCAGCGATCATGTAGCGATACACCAGCGATCCTGACAAGTGCATATCGTTGTCGGGATCGCTGGTGTATCGCTATGTGAGACCCAGCCTTTAATCCTCCTTTTTTCCTAAATGCCCTAAAGTGTTTGTTTAGACCTTTGTAGTTGTTGCCTAACTCTTTTTCTTTTTGAAACCCTGAATATTATTGTTAGTTTCTGACCTTTGTGTCTTTTACCTTCTCTGCTCATCTTGCTTATGGTGTGTTAAACAAGGAAAAGTGTTGTGAACCATAATTGTGGGCAGCTTCACAACAGGTTTTTAGGAGCTTTTTTAGCCATGGTGTCCGAGCTGTCTCCATCTGCTACTGTCTTGTGTGCTTCCCACAGGGAAATCTGGCTAATTTTGCAGTCAATTAGCAGAAGGGCTGCTTTTGTTCTCCAAGTGCAAGAGTCCCCTTCCCCCATGGGCTCCACTTACACTCTGGATACAGCAATCAGATGTTACAAGTATTGCAAAAGCATATCATGTTGTTTTCTCCAGCTGACCTTTTTGACATTGTTGGGCAAACGCTGTCTTATGCAATCATAGACATCTTGCATGAAAAGAATAATGAGGCCATTCAAAATGTTGCTAATAGTCGAGGTAAATAATAGCTTAGGCTGGACTCATACACAGCATTTGGAGTCTATTTTTTTGGTGCCTTTTTGTTTTTATGCCAAAAACAGTGGGCAGATATTACTTTATCTCTCTCTCTATTGATAAATTATAGAAACGTTTACACAGACAGATACATTTTCCCATAGGCATCTCTATAAAATTTAAAATTGCCCAGAAATTGCATCTTCTTTGTCTTACAGGATATATATTCCATTTAAAATACCATGAAAATTGCAGGAATTATTTTTTTTACATTTGTGTTGTTTTATTTTTTTTACAGGAAGAGGGAATACTATAATCAGTGTACCAAGATGAATAAACAAAAAGTTTGAGAAAGGTTTACATTTATTAACATTGCCATTAATGGGTGATTAAAACTACAATTTTTTCACTATTTCTGGTATGCTGCCTCCAGTTGTCTTTCTGTAAATAGAAAAATTGATAGATAGATGATAGAGAGATGGATAGATAGATCGATAGACAGATAGATATTGAAAAAAGGTGGAACAAACAGTTATCCAAATATCCATGTTTTTCATGTACCTAGCCAGATGTTAATCTTGTCCAAAATTTGAATAAAGGACTTTGTGTAGCGTCGTCGTCCCTGTCCTCTGCCAGGCAGGGACGCTGTTCCCCTCACCCC
>VIAB01003082.1:12239-25447 GCA_009801035.1 Oophaga pumilio
TTTGCCTGCTCTCCTCAGCTACCAAATCATAACAGATGGGTATACATGGAGAACACCGGGAGTACCCGACCGCGGAGGTAACTTTTTCCACATCATGTGGAGACATCAAACATGTGATGGGAGTGGTGGGACTGTGTTGGGAAGAGACTTGCCCCTATTCTGCTCCCTGTGCGAAACCAGGGTTAACCCTCCCAAGGTATATGTTGTTCCGGGCGCAGAACCTGAAGATCCCGAGTCAAAGATACCTGACATAGGGGTTGCCAACTTAGGGACAGATTGTAACCCCGATAGGTTTCCCCTAGAGGTATTGGCAGGAGAGGTCGAGGAGACCCTACTGATCCCCGAGCTGGTAAGTCCTTTGGTAAGTTTGGGACAGCTCAGCTCCAGGGTCCAACACAGAGACACACATATAAAAAAAAGCCTGGAGGAACCGGGAATGTTTGGTCACGGAGGCAACTCCGGTCGTACCCACAGGGCGGACCTTGGTGATCCAGCGTGACATAGTCACTGAGCCCCAGGTAAGGGTACAAAAGAAACAGTACTGAGTGCTAGAAGCCTGGCACTTAGGTTACGGGATCGGCTTCGGGGTTAGCAAACCCCAGGTAAACAAAGTCCATCCAAAACTGGTCTAAGTCTTGTCAGTCAGGAAAGTGGGCGTGTCTTCTACAACAGAGAACGGGGAGGTGGTTGGTCATGTAACAAATCATGGATGAGAAACACAAAGGGGAGGAATGTTCGAGTCACCTGATGGTTCCGGTCCCTACAAAACTTTGGTTTCTCAGTGGAGCATCGGGGAAGTCACAGGGACATGCGGATGCCCTGTCACAGACCTCAAGTATGGGGACAAGTGTTCAACCCCACAAGTTTGAACAGAGTAGGGGGGTATGTAAGGAAGTGACCGGTGTCATATGCGAGGGTCGCTATGTGTCCCCCCACCAGAATGCGCACAGAGGCATATTGAGACCGTGGGAGTGCATTGCAGTCACAGGCATAGCTGTGATTGTAATGCAAAATAAAAGTGTTTGTCTTGGGCAAGTTATTTGTCCAAGGCAGATTTAAGAAAACCTGCTGTGGTCTTCTATTTTTGAAATGGATTACAGGATGATAGTGGGGCAGTCCATTTCCTTCCCGGAAAGGTTTTCCATAGGTTCCTTGTAAAAACCCCTGAAGCAGAGGGTTGGGTGCGTCAGTTTGGTTTTGCAAGTGTGCAGAGCAGAAAGCTCTGCAGAGCTCTACCTGTGTGAGGAAACACAGGGTCAAGAGGAGCCAAAAGGTCTGGCACCCGCAGCGTACATGGCAGCACAGTTGCCCACGGCAACCTGTCTCGGAGGTGGATTGTCTTGTTTCTCGGCTGCGATCCGGATGTGGACTGTCTTGTTTCCCAGCTGTGATCCGGAAGATCATATTTGCTTTCTGTTTAGTGAGTATGCTGAACATTAAAGAGACTTTGCTTTGAACTTTGCTGGGCCATTGAGGTGCGAGACTCGTGCGAGTTTCTCACAAGTGTGACTCCGACCTACATGTGAAAATTCCCTAAAGTATGATTACCCCTTCATATGAACATTTGGAGGTCAAGGTCTTAAAATCATTAGGGGAAACTATAAAAAATTGCACAATATGTATATCCAACTAATATGCAAAATAATCACTCACAACTTATGTGGTTGGTTATGTTTTTTTTTTCGATCAGTAACCTATATAAGAGTTCAAATATTCCTTTTATTTCTGCAGGTTTTCTATTGTCAGCCAAAGGCAAGGGATACAGCACATTGTCAATGAGAGCTATGTGGAGGTATTCGACTGGTTTTACCTTGAACTCAAGTACGTTCAAAAAGAATATGAGACCTTTAAGGTAAAATTTAACTTTTCACTGTAGTCAAATGCCATAATAGTAGTATAATAGTAGACAGCTTGTATTATGTACCTTTTAATGATGGAGAATGAGGGTAAAATGCAATGCTGCTCTGCAACATAACTGTCATATATTTATCTGTATGTATTCTAGCTTTTCTTTCTGGCGGGTATCTATAAAGTCAAAATGTCACCTAGGTTAATACTTGGTCTGCTAAGATATGGGTATACCATTTTATCACTCCCTACATTTCCATCATTAATTGCTGTTGTAATTAACAATCATGTTCTTGATTTTTTGATTTATGTATTGTTTTACTGTCTGGAACATTATTTAGATTTGGATACATTGTGTTTATTGAGTTTCTTATTATTTCTGTGATTATTCATTGTGATCGTGTTATTGATTTTTTTAATGTATATTAATTTGCTAGCTAAATATGCATGTTGTGACCGAGAAGAGATTTTATTGGCTTTATTATATGATAATAATTGGAGTTTGTTAATTTAAAGGGAATCTGTCAGCAACTTTTTGCTATGTACACTGAGAGTAGCATGATGTAGGGACAGAGACGCTGATTCCAGTGATTTGTCACTTAAAGGGAATCTGTCACCCCATTTTTGCCCTATGAGATAGGGCCACCGCCATCAGGGGCTTATCTACAGCATTTTGTAATGCTGTAGATAAGCCCCCGATGTCACCTGAAAGTGAAGAAAAATTAGTTATATTATACTCACCCAGGGGCGTTCCGCAGTCCGGTCCGGGGCCTCCCATCTTGTAGCGAAGCCGGCCTCTTCTTTCCGTCCCGTCGTGGCTCCTGCGCAGGCGCACTGCTCTGCCCTGGTGAGGGCAGAGCAGAGTACTGCAGTGCGCAGGCGCCGGGAAAGGTCAGAGAAGTCCGGCGCCTGCGCACTGTAGATACCATCCAATTTGTCATCTGCGTCACTGTCATTTCTCCATTCAATGACCGCCAATCCGATTCCAGTCAACAACGGACTGGTCATCTGGAAATACTGGCAAATGCCAGATAGGTGGGCTGACAACACTCATAACAGTATCGTCATCTCAAAAAGTGGATATTCTTGACAATTGTAGCAGAATAGAGAGCTGTCGGCTCCTTGGTTCACTACCATTACTTCACTTGGGACAACCATATACTGATTCCAGCCTGTGGCCTTCCAGAAGCCAGAGCAAGGTAGGGGATGCAGGCGTAACAACGCAGAGGATGCAGGCAGAGCAAGGCAGGGTATGCAGGATTAGCAAGGCAGTGGATGCAGGCGGAACAACGCAGGGGATGCAGGCAGAGCAAGGCAGTGGATGCAGGCGGAACAACGCAGGGGATGCAGGCAGAGCAAGGCAGGGGATGCAGGCAGAGCAAGGCAGTGGATGCAGGCGGAACAACGCAGGGGATGCGTGCAGAGCAAGGCAGGGGATGCAGGTGGCGCAAGGACAGGCCAGAAAACCTAGATATACCTCTGGCAACAGTTAACAGCCACCAGCCAATCACAGGCCAGCAGCTGACTTCAGCACGCACGTTGCCGACATATAACGTCACTGTCATACACCGGAATGACGCTGCGCGCCTCAGCCGAATCATGGGTAAGGACATTGCTGGAGCTCGGCCAGGTAAAACTTATTTTTTTGTAAAGCCGCGGTATGGGGCACATTATACGGGTATGGGGGTGCATTATACTACTATGGTGGGTAGGGGGGGAAGGGGATGCATTATACTGCTATGGGGCTGCTGCATTTTGTACTCCTATGGGCTGCTGCAATACATTATATATGACTATGGGGTGCATAATACTACTATGAAGTACTGTGGTGTGCATTATACTTTATGGATGACTATGGAGGTGCATTTGATTATGCTACATGAATGACTATGAACTGTGCAGTATATTATATGGAGGACTATGGGTGTGCATTATACTTCTTAGAAGTCATGGGGATCCATATATGTAAGCCCGTGATGAGTATAATGGTTTACTTTCTTTTATACATTACAGAACAATGGCAGTACGGGGGACAAATATATACCAGAATAGGGCATCGGATAGTTATGCTACTGAGGTCAAACTACAACATTGCAACAAAGCTATAGTGTGCGAAATGAATAGGGAAAATGTGAATTTGGGTGGAAAATATTTTGGCATTGGGGGACCCATTTGAATGTTCGTACCGGGGCCCTTAACTTTGTAGTTACGCCACTGGCTATAAAAATTATTAAAACTAGGGGTAAAAGATATTACATCCACTTGCCTAATGTTGTTGCCAGTGAAAAAACAACTGGCTAGATAACCACCTCTGCTAAAGAATACACAGAGATAAGCCCTTAAGGTAAACACCTAAGAAATTAGAAAAAGCCCTTAGCACCAAAAAAAATTGTCTCTATCCCTAAGCCAGTGATATTACAGTGCTCAACAAAAAACATCAGTCTCACTGAGCCGAAGTGCATAGATAGGTGATCTGACCCTAGATGCACAACTGCCTGATCGCCTACCTAGATGCGGAGGTTGGCACCCTAAGATGACGAGAATGGTGCCCCCGCTCGTCCGACGGCTGTCCCTCCTCTCCTATCTCACCCTATAAGACTATAGTTAGAAAGAGAAAGCCAGATGGTCTGTATAAACTGTTAACTAAATATTCAATGGTCATGAGTGAGAGCAAAATGTTATTGCATGGATAGCATGCATGAGCAGTTTAATTATATATAGGTGTGTAAGGAAAAGAGATAGACCAAACAACAGTACACATGGCTACTCACACACAAAAAAAACATGCAATGGTCACTAATAATAAGGGACACAAGTTGTCGGTATACAGGTCTCAGCAAAACACCGTATAATCATATCAATACCCCCAACCTGATACACAGGGGATTTATCACACAGGGACCACATATGGTGCTAATGGGAAACAACAAACACCCACACAGAATGATTAAATATACAATATGAAAATATGCACACCTAGGAACCACAATAATACAGGCACATAAACGTCATAATGAATGAATCATAAGGACAAAAATCGTCCTAAAGATATAGTTGTACTTATCTGTCCACATGTGGTATTCCACATAGGTGACTGTATACAAGGTTGATATTAAATTCTCAGATGAAATCAGCAGACTCTCAATGTGTTTCCTCCAAGGATGAGTTTATCAGGAGAGATTGATATCTGATAACATGGCAGTGAAGAGTTGTCCATTAGATGAGGCTAGGTACTTGTTCAACCCCACCCTCTTCCCTGTACACAGAAAGCTGCCAATCCGTGATGGGGGCGGGGTTATACACAGCTCAGCATTCTGAGCTCTGCTAGTACCACAGCAAGGAAAACTGATTCACAACTGCTGCACCCAGTAGGATAAGTGATATATCACTGGAATCAGGATCTCTGTTCCTATGTCATGCTGCTCTCAGATTACATAGCAAACAACTGCAGAGAGATTCCCTTTGCAATGTGGTTTTAAGTGGTTTCATCATGCTTATCATGTTTTTATTTTGGATACTAATAAAATAATATTTTTTTATACATTTTGGATGTTCCAAATTTGATCCTTTTTGGTGTATCTCTTTGTTTTTTATAACTGTATTTCTGCACCAGTCCTTGCGCACTCCATATTATTACTATGTTTGGTGCCCTCCTGTGTTTTCTTTTGGCTAAACTGGTTTTTACTTAGACAAGGTGTTCTGTAGGAGAATCTCACTAAAAACACATAAACACCACACAATTGTAAAAACAAATACCATGAAAACAGTGGCAGCTAAAGGGCCTTATTGATCATGAATAAGAGAATTGTGCCGCACAGCTGCTGAAATTCCAGCTGGTTACAGCTGTGTATGACTGCTGCCACTTTGCAATATCAGCCCTGGATGGTTTTGGAGCCGATCGGGATGATTAACCCCCTTAAATATGGCTGTTAATCACGACAACAGTATGTTTGTGTTTAAAAAGGGGTAAAAAGGCACCCAATGGCAGGATCAACACCCCGCGATCATAATTGTGGGTGCCAATCGTTACTCATGACTTCAATGTACCATGGCTTGTGAGATCCAGCTATAAGTAGGCTCTCACAGGCACAGTCACTGACAGGTCTCCGGCAATGCAGTACACGAGCACGGCAGTGCATGACACCAATGATCAGAGTAAAGGCACTGCCACACTTAGCGATCGCACTAGCGATCACAACAACGACTTAACCTGGCGAGATCGCTAGTGCGATCGCTATGTGATCGCTAGTTAGATTCCAAACACAACTCATCAGCAATCTGTGATTCCAAACACATCTCATCAGCGATCTGTATAACGACCTCTGCGGTCGTTGGGAAAACCTAGTCCCACCTGCGATGCTGGTGAAGTCGTTCATAAAGGGTGTCACACTCAGCGATTCAGGCTCACCAGCGGGACACCAACCACCAAAAAACGGCTCAGAACGTTTATAAGCGATCAACGACATCTCAGCAGGGGCCACATCGCTGCTACATGTCACACACAGCTGTCGTTAACGAGATCGCTACTGCGTCATAAATGGTGACGCAGTAGCGATCTCATTAGCGATCTCGCTAGCGATCTCGTTTAGTGTGGCATACCCTTTAAACTTATATGCACAGTGGGACTAAGTAAATTAGTCACTGCAGCCATAGATGAATTCATTGAGAGGTGCAATTTCTCTTTTGTGGTTTTTCTGGTGTTCTGGCACCTTCGAGGCTCCACAAATGTCACCCGCAAACTATGCTGTCAAATTTTGTGCTCGAAAAGTCAAATAGCACTCCTTCCTTCTCAGCTCTGACGTGTGGCTTAAAGGCTCATACTCATCTGTGAGGAAAACAGACAAGTGTAATCCGATAAAAAATTGGATTGCACTCTTCACCAATGTTAAGTTATGAGTCACAGCTCATCTGCTGAAATCCAACTGAGAAAAAAAATCGCAGCATACTGCAGTTGTCCTCATATCTCGGATGACACTTGGCAATGCAAGTCAATGGATGTGATAAAAAAAAATCTCACGACAATTTTTACACACCAATGTCCTTTGAAAAGCCATAAATTCATCTAACTCGTACAGTAAAATCACAGTGTGACCAGACATAATAGAATAGAATAGATACAGATACATAGAATAGATATATATAATGAGTCAGTCACATATATAATTAGTACAGTGTTTGTGTAGCTTACGGTAAATATATTCTTTTACATACTAAATTATTTTCTGAAAAAAATGGCATGGGGTCCTTCGACATTTTATTAACCAGCAGAGGTAAAGCGGACAGCTGGGGACAGATGTTTATAGCCTGGGAAGGAGGTAATACCCATGGAGCTTCCCAGGCTACTAATATCAGTTCACAGTTGTATACTTAGCCTTTCCTGGTTCTTAAAATGGGGGACCCCCAAAAAATGATGTAGGGTCCCCTATATTTTATAACCAGCAAAGGATAGGCTGACAGTTGCAGGCGCTGATATTAATAGCCTAGGAACGGGCCATGGATATTGGCCCCCTACCAGACTAAAAAGTCAGCTCTCAGCCTCCCCAGAAATGGCACATCCGTAAAATGCCCCAAATCTGGCACTTAGCCTTGCTCTTACCACTTGCCCTGGTGTGGTGGCAAGTGGGGTGATAGTTGGGGGGGTTGATGTCACCTTTGTATTTTCAGGTGACATCAAGCTCAGAGGTTAGTAATGGTTAGTGATTAGAGTTGAGCGATACTTCCCGATATCAAGAAGTATCGGATCGGAATGGGTATCGCTGATACCCAAAAAGTATCGGCGATACCCATTCCGATCCGATACTTCTTGATATCGGGAAGTATCGCTCAACTCTACTTGTAACAGAATTAAAATAATAAACAACAATATTCGTAACCTGTCCAGCAAGAAGATAATACTCCATTTGTCCCGCAAAGGGTCTAGCTCTGTGACATCTAGATGGCAGGCTACATTGTTGCATGGTGCGACTATACAGCCTGCCATCCAGCAGAGAAAGTTCCTGAGAGTTCACAGCCTATTGACACAGTTCAACTCACTGACGTCAGTGCGAGCACTGTTAGACCTTTTCCCATGGAGCTTGCGCTGACGTCAGTGAGTTGAACTGAATTCATTGGCTGTGAGCTCCCAGGACCTTTCGGACAGCACTGCGACTGTGAGAAATTTCTCACACTTGCGGTGACATCAGTGAGGTGAAAGGAGGCGCAAGATACTGAGCTAAGCAAGCATGGAGAGCTGAAGACCACTCTTATCATTCTCCCCTGCTCTGCCGGCGATCAGCGTCAGCAAGGGAGAATGTTGAGAGTTATATACAACTGATAAAAGCAAGAGCAGGCATTGGCTGATGGGACTACTACTCCTATCAGCCTTTCACCTGCTGCCGCTAATAACAGTGAGAGCAGGCGGCGGCTGATGGCAGTATTCATCAGCAGCCATCTGCGCTATAAATAATTAAATAAATTAAAAAAACTGAGTGGGCTCCCCTGTATTTTTGATAACCAGCCAGGCAAAACTCACAGGTGCTGGCTGCAAGCCACAGCTGTCAGCGTTAGCAAAGCTGGTTATCAAGAATAGAGGGGTCCCCATGCTGTTTTTTTTTAATTATTATTTCTAGTGCTATTCCTTATAAAAGTAAATAAAATTGGTGCTAAAGCAACATTATGGAGTAAAAAAAATTTTTCATTCGACTTTGCACTAATTTAATTCCTGTGTAACACCTGAGGAGTTAAAAAAAAATTCCTGACATCAGTTTAGAAGTATTTGAGAAGTGCAGTTTTTAAAATGGTATCCAATATATAGGTCTCACAAAAGTCCATGTAAATCTGAATAGGTCACAAAAGAAACCGGTTTTGTAAATTTCTTGAAAAAATTAGAAATTGCTAATACATTTTAACCATTCTAAAATCCTAATAAAATAAAATTACTTTTAAAAATGATGCAGATGTAAAGTAGACATATGAGAAATGGTATTTATGAATTATTTTGTACATCATGACTAACTGGTTTAAGGATATAAAGATTGAAAGTTTGAAAATTGTGATTTGTTTTTCGCTAAAATTACAATATTTACACAAATAAAAGCAAAACATATTGACCTAAATTTACCGCTAACATAAAGTACAATGTGTCACAAAAAACTATCTCAGAGACACTGGATTACATTGATGCGTTCCAGAGTTATTACCACATGAAGTGACACAGGCCAAATGTAAAAAATTTGCACAGGTCATTAAGGTCAAAATTGGCTAGTAGTGATGAGCGAGTGTGTTCGCTGCTCTGGTGATCTCCGAGTTTTTTGGCGTGCTCGGAGATTTAATTTCTGTCGACGCAGCTGCTTGATTTGTGGCCGTTGGACAGCCTGAATACATGTGAGGAATGCCTGTTTGTTAGGGAATTCTCACATGTATTCAGGCTGTCAAGCAGTCGCAAATCATGCAGCTGCGTCGACAGAAACTAAATCTCCGTGCACGCCAAAATACTCGGAGGACACCCGAGCATGCTCAGAAAAACCAGAGCAACGAGTATACTCACGCATCACTATTGGCTAGCAGGGTCGGCTCCAGGTTTTCATGGGCCCCGGGCGAAAGAGTCTCAGTGGGCCCCTTTAACACATACCACAATTTATCATGCACAGATACGGCAGAGAAATATAGGTATAGTACAATACCAAAGATTTCACTTAGTTCATACATTACATGAGTGATATCTATTGTAAGTTCTACAATAGCTCAAAATACGAACATTATATTCCTCCATACAGTATTATGGGCACCACATAGTTCTCCATGCAGAATAATGAGCCCCATATATTGCTCCATACAGAATAATGAGCCTCATATAATGCTCCATATATAATGGGCCCCATATAATGCGCCATATATAATGGACCCTATAAGATGCTCCATATATAGTAGGCCCCAAATGATGCTCCATATATAATGGGTCCCATATGATGTTCCATATATAATGGGCCCCATATGATGCTCCAGTATATGATGGTCCCCATATATGATGCTTCAGTGCATAATAGGCCCCATATAATGGGCCCCACAAATGATGTTCCAGTGTATGATTGGCCCCATATAATGCTCCATATATAATGGGCCCCATATATGATACTCCAGTGTATGATAGGCCCCATATGATGGTCTCCATATATTGCGCCAAACATAAAAAAAATAAAAAATGAAATACTCACCTCTCCTCGCTGGCCCCCAGTACTGGCACAGGCACCGGGCCCCCCATAGCATGTGGGTGTCCCCGACTGTGAGTGGGCCCCCCCGCCTGCTCAGTGCCCCGGCACTTGCCCGGGTGCGCCGGGTGCTGACGCCGGCCCTGTTGGCTAGGTCTCTAAGGGGGTTAAGACATGACACTCCAACAAGAGACAGAAAATGCATTGTCAAAATGCATATAAAAAACACACTCAAAATGTAATGAAAACAACGCAAGTAACCTAATTTAACTAACTGGTGCAGAAATGCAGAAAATCTGCAACTTCAAATAATCACCAAAATCTCATAGTGGGAATATACGGTAGTTTTATTTAGGCATCATATGGAACCTATTGAATTAGCAGTATGGCAAAATCAGTTTTGCATACAATATAAAAAAAAAGACATATCCTCTTACCTCTGTGATCAATGTATTCTCATTTTACAAAAAGTGCACTTTTGTTTTGTGTTTTGTTGTTTTCAGGAAGATCCAGTTTTGCCAAGAAACATGCCACCTGCAGTGGGAGCTATTGTCTGGTCAAGAAAGTTGATGTCACGGATTGAAAACACCATGAAGGTTAGAGTAAATGTGCACATACTTCTCTTTATCTAGTTACTTATCTACCTGAGTACTGGTTGTATACCATTTAAAGTATCATTTATTTGTATACTGTGAGTCCTCTCGAGCAAGGTTCTCTCTCCCCCTGTACCAGTCGGTGACTTGTATTGTTCATGATTATTGTACTTGTGTTTTATTATGTATACCCCTTTTCACATGTAAAGCGCCATGGAATAAATGACGCTATAATAATAAAAATAATAATATTAGCTATGTCTTTATTATAAATAAGATACAGGTGTTTATGTCGTATTCATTTGATTTTCTTACTTGTTCCTTTTTTTTTTAAAGGCATTTAAAAATGTGCGAATTGTAGCAACTTGTCTCACATATTTAGATACTGTGAAGCTGTACAATAAAATCGCTTCTGCTCTGTTGTCATATGAAGACTTGTGGTACCAGAGGTGGAAATCACAGATAGACAAAGGTCTGAATGGACTGAATTTGACATTACTTGTCCGGGATCCTGTGACACTGCAGCTTATGGTGAACACAGATATGAGGTAAGTGTAACAGCCTATGTACTACACTTGTATCATTGTGCACTATGAAGAGAGAGTCACACAGCCATACAACTTGGATGAGGATCGCAACGCAATGCTCGGACTGGCCATCGGATCTCCTGACAGGAGCATGACAACATGTATTCCTAGTCAAAGAGATTAAGGTTTGCACCATAACTTGCCAAGAATGATTACTCTAGAGCATAGGAATTGCATTGCTGCCATAGAAAATGGGAGAAAAAATTGAAAAAAGCGCTATATAATGTATATATGAAATATGAATCTGCAAAAATTGCTATGAAAAAAGCAAGGTTCTTAGCGCATAGATTGGCCAATACATGTGTGCCCAATTGCCATGTATTCCTATACAGACTAAACAGATGACACAATCAGGTCAGGAGAGCCGACGGCCAGTCCAAGCATTTCGTTGCCCTCCTCATCCGAGCTAGATGGCCGTCTGACTCTCACCTTTGTGGAAATATTATTCATTTATTTATTGGTTTGTAAGTCACCGATATATCTTTAAGTGATTCAAACTGTTATTTATACTAGAATGCTTCAACTGATTGAAGAGACAAAATGGATGTTGAGACTTGGGGTCCGTGTTCCAGAAGCAGCTCTGCTGGCATTTCATCAGGTACCTAGCTAATGGCCTAGTGGTGTAACCCGCATGGCATATAGATGGGAAGCTTTAGCTGCCGGATGTTCAGGTGACTGGAAATCTGCATTAAATGTAGTACATACTGAATCTTATTCATCATTCTGCTTTGTGCAGTTACATGCAGAAAACTGATCTGGTAACTGTCTCATGTACGGTACATTCTTCGCGAATGTCGTGGTACTACTGTACATTGTGTAAAAAACATTACATGTTTTGCTGTTTTGTGAAGTTGAATATTAAATAGTGTCCAGAAAGAATTTTTTTTTAGCATATTGCTCACATTTTTTTCTTTCACTCACTTATATAGCGCCATTAATTCCACAGCGCTTTATAAACATTATTGGCACCATCCCCGATGGGGCTCACAATCTAGATTCCCTATCAGTATGTTTTTGGAGTCTGGGAGGAAACCGGAGAACCCGGAGAAAAACCACACAAACACGGGGAGAACATACAAACTACTTGCAGATGTTGTCCTTGGTGGGATTTGACTCCAGTGCTGCAAGGCTGTCGTGCTAACCACTGAGCCATCGTGCTGCCCATTGAATGTTTTGGACCCAATTCATCATTGTCTCATGGTATTCGCTGGTGTTTTATGCGTCAAATTCATCAAAATACTTCCAGAGGTTCACAAATTTTGTGCGAAGTCAAAAGTGTTTTATTTTCCTGTCATTAACCATTTATGGGACATTTTGAAGAAAAAAGTTGCATCTTTTTCAAAATGTGGCAAAAGATAGCACTTTTGCTTCACGTTCAAAAAAAATCACTCCAGGGGGATATTGGAGTAGAGTTGTACCAAACTTTGCGACTTTTTAAAAAGTTGCACAAGAAGAATGAGCTGAAAACATCATCTGGAATCACTAAACTCTGCCCATAAAGTTGCGCATATACACAAACACTTACATTTTCCTTAAAGGGAACCTGTCATTTCTAGAAACTCTATTTACTTGCAGATATAGGGTTAATCTGCAGGTGATTGGTGTTAAAGGCAACCTGGCAGGGTGTTATAACGCATGAGGAGCTGATCAGATTGATATACTGTACATTATTGTGGGAAAAGGTTCGGTAAAACTTGCATTTTATGCATTTTTATCTCTGGTGTCTGTATGCAAATGTGTCCATAGGGAAGACTGTCACTTACTGAGTGGGACTGCCCACTGGACTCATATACACAGAACCACCAGGGATTTCAGAGAATAAAATACAAGTAAGGCCCCCTTCACACATTCCAGATACATGTACCCACATGTACCCATTATAACCTATAGGGCTGCTCACAAGTCCGTATTTTAACATGGACCTTGTGTCCATGTGAGGCATGCATATGACGCGCCCCACATGTGTGGGTGCCAGGACTATGGGGTACTCGGAT
>VIAB01003082.1:106301-121127 GCA_009801035.1 Oophaga pumilio
AGCCGGATGGGACTTGTAGTCCCATCGGACGATGCCTGCATATGCACACACACACAGCCTCGCATACACATACATACCAAAGACGCACGGCACCGCTCCTTGGCTGAGCCGCCCGCCGGCTCTGAAAATGGGCACTGTAGGTGTGTTTACTGTCCTCCACTCCCTGCCGACTTTTATTCCCCATTGACTTGCATTGGGGTTGGATTTTCGACTCCGACCCGACCATTTCCGTCAGTCGGCCGACTTCGTTCTTCACGACTTTTGAGAAAATCGGGTTTCATGAAACACGACTCAACCCGAAAAAAAGGGAAAGTCGCTCATCTCTAGTTACTATTCAAACAGACACTTATAATATAGGTACTTTTATAAAGATGAAGCATAGTCATAGATGCACATAAAGGGAAGCTATTATCAGAAAATTACTTATTTTATAAATGATTTTTTGTGTTAAATGTGTTTTCTTACATTTTTGGCACTGTTTTTTTTCACAATCTGTAGTAAAAATAAAAAATGGAAATCTTTCGCACTGGCCTCTCGGGCTTTTTTAAACTATAACTTGTTTCAAGACATAACTCATGGACATTAGTTACAATTAACAGACTCCGACTCTATTATTTCTATTGATGCATCCTAATGAGCCTGTGATTGTGAAGAGAGGGGGGGTTAAGGTCCGCTGTAACATTCCCTATTGTGAATGGTGGATTCCCTGTTATGACTTGGCTATAGAGGTGTTACGTGTCATTGTAATCCTGCCTTTGATGATAAGGAGTCTTGCTGGAAACTCTTTCTGAAAGGACAGAAATTAAGGATCAATAAATAGCTCTAGTGACCTATGTGAAAATTGCAAAATTACTAATTTTAAGTTTTTTAAACAGTTCATGACCTTGCCATCCCCCTCCTCCTCCTGACCAAGCAGGGTTTTATTATACATGCACTTTTAACAGCTCTAAAAAATGTTCTCCTCTGGATAGTCAAATACATTTTATTATTATTATTATTATACATTTTTATAGCGCCATTTATTTTATGGCGCTTTACATGTGAAAAGGGGCAAATATAGACAAGTACAGTAAACGTGAGCAATACAAGGCACACACAAGTACAGAAGGAGAGAGGACCCTGCCCGCAAGGGCTCACAGTCTACAGGGATGGGTGAGGATACACTAGGAGAGGATAGAGCTGTTCGTGCGGTGGTTCAGTAGACTGGTGATCACTGCAGGTTGTAGGCTTGTCGGAAGAGGTGGGTCTTCAGGTTCTTTTTGAAGGTTTTCATGGTAGGCGCGAGTCTGATGTGTTTGGGTTAGAGCGTTCCAGAGTATGGGAGAGGCACAGGAGAAGTTTTGTATGCGGTTGTGGAAAGAAGAGATAAGAGGGGAGTAGAGGAGGAGATCTTGAGAGGATCGAAGGTTGCGTGTGGGTATGTACTGGGAGACCATGTCACAGATGTATGGAGGAGACAGATTGTGGATGGCTTTGTATGTCATAGTTAGGGTTTTGAACTGGAGCCTCTGGACGATAGGAAGCCAATGAAGGGCTTGGCAGAGAGGAGTGGCTGGGGAATAACGGGGAGACAGGTGTATTAGTCGGGCAGCAGAGTGCAGGATGGATTGGAGTGGTGCCAGAGTGCTAGAGGGAAGGCCAGAGATTAGGAGGTTGCAGTAGTCGAGGCGGGAGATGATGAGGGAATGCACTAGTGTTTTTCTAGTTTCATAGTCGAGGAATGCATGGATCCGGGAAATATTTTTGAGTTTGAGACGGCAGGAGGAGGCAAGGGTTTGTATATGTGGTTTGAAAGAGAGGGCAGAGTCGAGGATCACCCCGAGGCACCGAGCATGCGGGACTGGGGAAAGTGAGCAGCCATTGACGGTTGAAGAAAAATTTTCTTTTTTTACTAATATCAGGAGAACTAATAGAAAAGAAAAATAGTAAATATGTGTCTATTTTTACATTTTTTAATATTTATGACCACAAAAGACAACTAAAATATTTTAGTTCAGCTTTCTGTTGAAATTATTTTATATATTGAAAATATTTTTTATGGCAGCCAAACTAGAAACAATGATTTGGTCTGGTAGTGTCTCTTTTAATAATTTCTGTTTTATTTATTATGACAAGAGGGTCACTTTAACATATTAATACTTTCTTTTTATTACTGATTATTAATTAATTTCAGTCTCCTGCCTGCATAGAAAAACTGAGTGGGTCTCCTATGACCCTGCAGCTCTTGTTTCTTCACTACAACCAGTGATCGCATGCTCACTGGGTCATGATGGGGAAGAACTGTCAGTGCTTCCTAATCTGCATGCACAGGAGTGGTTCAGTGCTGTTTATACAGAGGTCGAGAAGGTAAACATGGTAATGAACTCTTGTCTTTGGAAAGTCTGTCCATGTCTGACAGCCAGCTTCCCACATCCACAGCTGCACAATCTTGTGCAAGCTGCTAATACTGCACTGATGTTTTAGAATGTCAATGTAGGGTAATATGGGCAGTCCAGAAGTAGTTTTCATTACATATAAAAAACAGACACATTGCCATTTTGTTTTCAAATACATGCAATACAAAACCCTGTTCTAAACAATAGGTTTTACTCTGATTGCTTCCCTTTAAAAGGAATCTGTCACCACTTTTTTCACATATCAAGTAGAAATATGATTGGATTCAGTGTCATCTATGCATTATACCAGTACTTTTCATACCCCTTGACTCCCCACCTTTAATCAATAAATACCTTTTATATTCCTCCCGCGGCATATGTAAATCTCCTCGGTCCGGTCCGATGGGCGAGGCTTATTGTTCCTCTCTCCCCCCTCCTGGTTTGCTCTATGCATTTATTTGGTGTAATTACTGCTTTCACATAGATTTAGTGCACGTGTGCATTCAAATGTCCTCCCACACTTGCGTAGTATGCTTTGCCCAACTGTGGGCAAAGCATAAAATCATTATTGCGCATGCACCAGCATGCGCCATTACGTTCTATGGCTCGGAAGCATTTAGAACAAAAGGATAGGCAACTGAAATTTGGCATCCTATGCTGTTCCGTTTGGCCGGTTCCCAGGCACTTGGGTTGTGCTTTGCAGTTTCCTATGTATTGTATTATTTTCATGGTATTTGTTCTTACATGCTGCTCTGCTGCCACTTACTGGCCTTTTTCCGCATAGCAGTCTGTAACTAATTAATTCTTATGGGCGTGCCTTCCACTTCTGGTTCAAGGGTTACCTTTTCCTCCTATCAGCATGTCATTTTTAGTTTCACTTTCTGTGGGAGAGACACCCTTAAATCGAGCTGAGGAAGGCATAAGTATTCGACCTCTTGCTGCTCACACTTGCAGCCACACTTGGTGCTGCACCTTGCTGCACCTTGTTTACACCTGTATTTCTGGAGAAGTTACTGTACTACCAATCATATGCTGTATGTCCAGATTTCCAAATAAACAAGTCTGGACTGCACAATCCCTGGTGTGCATCATCTCTCCGGATGCTGAACAGCATCTGTCCTGTCTTCTCTGCATTGAGGAAACGGAAGGTAGGATCTCTCCCAGCCCCTATTAATCAACCACATTTCCATTCTCCTCATGTGGGGACAGAACACATCCCATATCCCTTACTTAACATCTTATGTTGAGGGAGACTGTCAGTCAATCAGTGGGTCTAATGTGTATGGGGAGCCTTACACTATGGGGAAGTGGAGATGGAGAACCTTGTGTTCTGAGTACAGTATGTCACACAAGCAGCAGACAAACATTAGGAGCATGGTCATTAATAAGTGCAAGCAGAAATTTCAGCTAATAAATTTAAAATGTTTATGGTTTGTTTATGTCTTAAACATGTTTCATGTCAGATGTCTGCTATGCCTTTTCAGCTTGTCAATCTTAAAGCTAATCTAAACTGGTTTCTTATTGACTTGACCTTATTTACAACCAGTCACTGGCTTTAGCTTTCGTGTCATCATCCTTGGGATGACTGCAGAGGCCAGTGATTGGCTGCACCATTCAGTTATTGTAGATGGGACCTCATCGCTGCAGCCCTACAATGACTAGAAGGCTGCAGTGAAGAGGAAGGGATTTCAATAATAAAGTAATGCTTAGCTTATTTTGTGTAAGTTATATATTTTAAGGCATTACCAGTCTTGATCCCAGTTTTGATAACTGACAATCCCTTCACGACTTATAACATATATTTACATCATATGTCGAGTCCCTGACTTTGATACAGGCTCTGGCACTGAGCCCACATCATCTTTCCCCGCACATGACAGCTTATTTAATGAGCTGTCATGTGCCTTTAACATCCACGGCAGTTAATCAGTGAATCTCTGACAGCGGGATTTAGCACTCGCCAGCCAAAGGTGTGTCATGAATCCTGTCCATCGAGATATGTCACATGATGGGGGGAGGGCGCCAGTGGGTTGTCATGACAGTTGGTGGGGTCAGTAGAAGGCCCCCATGCCTGTCATCGTGAATCCCATGTGGACGGCGTTCATAAAAGATCATGATTTTTGCTATACATAACAGGGCTGAAGCATTGCTATGTATAGCACAAGCGATCAAACGATCACAACTTCAAGTCTTCTAAGGCGACTATTAAATAAAGTAAAAAGTGAAAAAAATGTTTTTAAAAATTAAAAAAAATACAAAGCAAAAATTTAAATCACTCCTCTTTTGCCCCATTGAAAATAAAAGAATTTAAAAGAAATACACATTTAGTATTGCTGCAATGTCCAATCTAACTCGTATAAAAATATAAGGTAAATTAATTGGATTGGCGTTACAAGAAAAAAAAATCAAAACTCCAGAATTACAGTTTTTTGGCCACTGCAACATTGCAATAAGAGGCGATCAAAACATTGTATCTACCCCAAAATTTTATTAACGTCAGCTCAGTGCGCAAAAAAAAAGCTATCACCCAGCCCCAGATCCTGAAAAATGAAAATGCTACAGGTTTCTGAAAATGTTGACAAACTCAAAAACTTCTTTTCATACAAATTTGGAATTTTTTTTTCACCACTTAAATAAAAAATAAACTTACATGTTTGGTACCTGCATACTCGTACTGACAGGGATAGTTAGGTTCATGCGTTGAGGTGGTATGCCAGTCTGAACAAATGCATTTTTAGGGCACGCTTAAAACTGTGTGGATTGGGGATTAATCATATTAACCTGGGTAGTGCATTCCAAAGAATTGCCGCAGCACGTGAAAAGTCTTGGAGACGGGAGTGGGAGGTTCTGATTATTGACGATGCTAACCTCAGGTCATTAGCAGAACGGAGGGCACGGGTAGGATGGTAGGCTGAGACAAGGGAGGAGATGTAGGGTGGTGCTGAGCCATGGAGTGTTTTGTGAGTGAGGGTATTGTTTGTACTGGATTCTGGAATGGATGGGTAACCAGTGTAATGACTGGTACAAGGTAGAGGCATCGGTATAACGATTGGTGAGGAATATGATTCTGGCTGCAGCATTCAAGACAGATTGGAGAGGGGAGAGTTTGGTAAGAGGGAGACCGATTAGTAGAGAGTTACAATAGTCCAGACGAGAATGAATGAGAGAAACAGTAAGAGTTTTTGCAGAGTCGAAAGTAAGAAAAGGTTGAATTCTAGAGATGTTTTTGATGTGGAGATAACAAGAGCGAGCCAGTGATCGGATGTGGGGGGTGATTGAAAGCTTGGTATCAAGTATGACCCCAATACAGCGGGCATGTTGCTGGGGAGTAATGGTGGAACCACACACGGAGATGGCAATGTCAGGCAAAGGTAGGTTAGTAGAGGGAGGAAACACGAGGAGTTCCGTTTTTGACAGGTTCAGTTTCAGATAGAGGGATGACATGATGTTGGAGACAGCAATAAGACAATCACTGGTGTTTTCTAAAAAGGTAGGTGTGATATCAGGAGAAGAAGTATATAATTGGGTGTCATCAGCATAGAGATGGTACTGGAAACCAAATCTACTGATTGTTTGTCCAATAGGGGCAGTATACAAAGAGAAGAGGAGGGGGCCTAGGACTGATCCTTGAGGAACCCCAACAGTGAGGGGAAGATGAGAGGAGGAGGAACCAGCAAAAGATACAGTGAAGGAACGGTCAGAGAGATAGGAGGAGAACCAGGAGAGAACGGTGTCCTTGAGGCCGATGGAGTGTAGCATAGTGAGGAGGAGCTGATGGTCCACAGTGTCAGGTTACCACATAGTTAACATGGTAACTAAATAAAAAAAACAATTGTGGAATTGCATATTTTTTGAAATTTTACCATACTTGGAATTTTTTCCCCATTTTCTAGTACACTATATGGTAAAATCAATGGTGTCATTCAAATGTAAAACTCATCCCACAAAAAACAAGCCCTCATACTGCTATATTGATGGAAAAATAAAAAAATTATGGCTCTTGGAAGAAGGTGAGGAATAAACGAAAATGAAAAACGGAAATGGCCATGTTGTGAAGGGGTTATACAAGATGCAAAAGATTTAAGTGAAGACTAAGGAGATCATGACTTTTTCATTAACATTTTCCTGTCAAATTTTAGAATACTCATCTGTGTTTATGGATGATGGGAATGGTAAATTCAACACATTGTATGCATACTTAACATTTTTTTAATTTGGCTGTGCTTGACATGAAAATGTATCTTTTTAGGAAATTCGGAATCGTCACTGGCTTCAAGTCATGTCTGTAACAGGAAGCTCATTTCCACTTGAAGCTAATGTCTTTAAAGTATTCCACCTTCTGGATATCGGGCTATTAAAGTATGTGGAACAGTAAATTAATTATTTAGATAAACCAGATATGTTCTTCTTCATATATATCTATATGTTTTTGCACTATTTCTACTTTTAAAAATCATAAACATAAATTAGGCCTCTTGTATAACTTTAATTCTTATTTAGAGCTGTGCAGATCAATTTCAAGTCGGATTTCATGGAATTCATAGATCCTGGTGGATTTGAACAATTTGTGATTTGATTTGACAAATAAAATGCCTCATATCACTGTACATAATGCATAGAATTCCCCATAATCCATTGCAGCTATCTCATCACATGGTATAGAGCATCCCATCTGGAGAGTCTATCAGAGACACTATAAAAGCTGAGCCATGCAAAGTAGCAGCCATTTTAGGGATTTACAGCCTAAGGCTGGAGTCATACTTAAAGTATAAAAAATTGGTCAGATTTTGATGGCTGAGAATCGCATCAATGTTTCGTGAACAGTGATCCGTATGTAATCCATTTGCAATGCAAGGATGCAATTTCCTCGCTTCTTAGTTTCTGTGTGACATCCGTAAGGCATCCGTATGGCGTGATTTTATCGGAGCCTTGCAAAATGGACATTACTGATCCATGGCCTGAAATATTCTTCAAAACATATATATATATATGTCAGTGAGACACACACATATATATATATATCTTTATATTTCATAGAGAGATAAATAGCAGAATAGCCGTTAATTCATTTGTCGGCTCCTGTAGTATCTCTGCAGGAGCCAACAGGATAGGAGACATGGTTTACATACAGTAAACCATTGCAGAACAGTTCAATTTATAGATGTCAGTATATATGTTAGTAGTATATGTGTGTAAAATTTGGGAGCTGAAGGTGTCATGTGTGCATCGCCACGAAGATCGTCGCGGTTGCACATTCTGACTTCTCACAGCTGAGTGGCTGTTTCTTTGTGTTTGGCACTTAGGGAGTTAATTCTGTCTGTGCTCGGTTCTGGCACTGGGTGCAGTTCCTCCCGGCTGCAATTGATTATTTGTTGATTGGTTTCCTTTAAGAATCTTGTTGTCTGCTCTGGGAGTTGCCAGTGAAATTTCCATGCAGACCACAGATAGGATTGAACCTGTATAGACTCAAGTTGAGATCTCCTAAGTTGATTTAGCTCACATTGCTTAGAGTTTTATATTCCAGACCATTTATGTTTCTTCTATGCTTGTGTGTGTATGCAAGTCTGTGTTTACTCCTGTCTGTCTTATATGTTTAAATTGTGTATCTAGTTGATATCTGCCCATATCCCTGTGGTGGTATTCAGGGATTGATAGGAGACAGGATTAGGCTGGAGACTTGGACCTCTGAACCATTATCAGTACCTCCAAGGTGAGGGATTAGTTAGGACCCCAGTTTAGGGTCAGGTTAGACCCCGGTCCACCTCTTTCCTGTTACAGCTTTACAAGTCCTCAAGATTAACCCTGAGTTCAACGGATATCGTGTCAGGTAAATCTATTCTTTACTTACATGTTGATGTTGCTAAACTGTATGCTGTTTAGAGTGTTGTCCCTGTAAGAATAGTTTACTGACATTGTTATCATCTCATTAGACAGCGTGACAGAAGGTATTTAATAAAAGAATGCATTCACAGAAAAAACAGGAGTGGGTTCCCACGCAATTTTCTGCACCAGAGAGGGAAAGCCAGTGACTGAGGTCAGATATTAATAGCCTAGAAAGGGACCATGGTTATTGGCTAAAATTATCTGGCCCCAGCCACCCCAGAAAAGGCGCATCTGTAAGATGCGTCAATTCTGGCACTTAGCCTCTCTCTTCCCACTGCCCTGTAGAGGTGGCATATGGGGTAATAAGGGGTTAATGTCACATTTGTATTGAAAGATGACATTAAGCCTGGCTTAGTAATGGAGAGGTGTCAATTAGACACCTATGCTTCACTAATCCTGAAGTTTGTAAAGGGTTAAATAAACACACACACACATAGAATAAAGTATTTTAATGAAATAACAGACCACACATTTTTGCCATCTTTATTCTTCTGCTAATCCAAACGTTGCCCTCGGTCTCCTGTAAAAAATAAAACATAAAAAAACAAGAATATACCATACCTGTCCAGCGTACAGTCAGTTAGACCTGCGTACAGTCAGCCTGACCCGTGGTGAACTCTGCAGCATGGGAAAATGAAATGAAACTTTCCCACGCTCAAGAGTTCACCAGACTGCGAGGCTGCGCACCTTCAGTGACATCAGCGTCAGTCACTGATGCTGCCGCCGGCAGCTTCTCATACATTCCTCAGTGGTTTACAGCCGGGGTGGTCGCATTAGCACCGCTCCCATTGTAAACTATTTAACCCACAGATATGAATTGTGCCGTGGGACTGACTGTACGCCGGACAGGTATGGTATATTCCTGTTTTTTTATGTTTTATTTTTTACAGGAGATCGAGGGCATCATTTGGATTAGCAGAAGAATAAAGATGGCAAAAATGTGTCCTCTGTCATTTCATTAAAATACTTTATTCTACGTGTGTGTGTTTATTTAACCATTTACAAACTTCAGGATTAGTGATGGATAGGTGTCTTATTGACACCTCTCCATTACTAAGCCAGGCTTAATGTCACCTTACAATACAATGGTGACATTAACCCCTTATTACTCCATATGCCACCACTACAGGGCAGTGGGAAGAGAGGGGCTAAGTGCCAGAATTGGCGCCTTCTTACAGATGCACCTTTTCTGGGGTGACTGGGGCCAGATGTTTTTAGCCAGGGGGGGCCAAGAATCATGGTCCCTTTCTAGGATATTAATATCTGCCCTCAGTCACTGGCTTTCCCTCTCTAGTGCAGAAAATTGCGCGGGAGCCCACACCAGTTTTTTCCGTGAATACATTATTCAATTAAATACCTACAGCTCCCAAATTTTGCACACATATACTACTAACAGTAGTAGTCAGTGACATGTATAAATCGAACTGTTCTGCAATGGTTTACTGTATGTAAACCATGTCTCCTATCCTGTCGGCTTCTGTAAAATCACTGCAGATGCCGACAGGATAGGAGACATGGTTTACATACAGTAAACCATTGCAGAACAGTTCGATTTATGTATGTAAATGAATTAACGGCTATTCTGCTATCTCTCTATGAAATATAAAGATATATATATGTGTGTCACTGACATATATAGATGTACTATGTGTATATATATCTATTCTTTCTATTCTATTGTAAGCTGTCAGTGTGATTTTACAGTACACCGCACATGAATTGACGGCTTTTCTAAAGGACATCAGTGCGCATTTCTCGCAAGTCACACTGATGGTCCGTGTGGTGTGCGAGTTTTTCTCACACCCATAGACTTGCATTGGCGAGTCTCATCCGATATACGGTGCAAATCGCAGTATGCTGCGATTACACTCACACGTATAATACAAACGAGAAAAAAAACGATGATGGGAGCTGCCCCATAGATTAACATTGGTCCGAGTGCTATGCGATTTTTTTTCTCATAGCATAGCACTCGTCCGTATTCCTCTCTAGTGTGACGCCGGCCTAAAGAGAGGACTTCAGAGTGCATAGCTCAGTAATAAAAATATGGAAGGAAGAAAAATATTTCAAACATAGGACCATTACTACTGGGTAAGGTGTACATCTGCATTGGTGAAGATAGAAAATGGGAGTTGTGGAGAAACGGGGTCAGTGGGTGCTCTCGTCCGCTGGCCTGGCTGTTTTTAGAAAGACTGCATGGACCAGGCTTCATACCACTGAATGCCCGCTCTATCACCCTGTGGGCAACATTCTACACAGAAAATGCAGGGTTAGGGAAAAAAAGGTGGCAATACTTTATTGAACCACAACACCCTATAGCAAACGGAATATTCCCAGCAATTACCCCCAAGAGGGTGCACATTACAAGCTCTCACTCTTCCGCTGACTCGCCAGGATCATGGTAGACGATATGTCAGAGCTCCCAGGGTCACTACCCCACCTGTGGTACACACACAGAGAAGAGGTCTCGACAAGCGTAGGGAGATAACCGAAAGCAGTTCTGTGTTCTTTCAGCCGGGTCCAATGTACCCTCAGATCCTGGAGAATGACACCAACCAGAAGAAAAGAAGTCTCTTTTATACCTGAGGTCGGTGATCTATTTTTAGATTTACCCAGTGTCCTTCAGTTCATCCTCACAGCCTTTCCCTATCTACCTTCAAAGTCAACAAACTGGTTATAGAATACAGTACACAATTAGCATATCAGCACACAATAAACAAAGATAAATACACACTATGTACAAGTCACTATTAAGGTACTGCCACACTACTCGATCCCGCTAGCGATCTCGTTAGCGTCGCATACTAATGAGATCGCTAGCGGGATCGTTTTAATATCGCTAGTGTGGGACCACACATAGCGATATAGCTAACGGCGCTATCGCCGTTAGCGATCTTCTTAGCGATTTAGCGGTACAAAAGTACCGCTAAATCGCTAAGAAAAGGTGCCACACAGCGATTACATACTCACCCAGCGGGAGCGCCGCGGGAGCGCCGACGAGAAAAAAGGGTCCGGATCGTTTCCAGCGACGAGCGAGATCCCAGCAGGAAGCTCGTCGCCAGAAGCTGCCGCACACAGCAACATCGCTAACGGGATCGCTAAATAGTGACGTTTTTTAGCGATCCCGTTAGCGATATTGTTTAGTGTGGCATACCCTTTACAGTCTTACACAGTATGTTTAATGGTATGCAGGTCTGTCTTCTTGACCCACATGACATAAACACTTAAATCCGCAAGCCAATATACAAATAAAAAGTCTATTCTTATGGGTGTACAAAAACATGGTTGTCTGGGAAATTAAGATACAATCTGGTTTCTTCACAGTAGTATTACACTTTAAATAATACATAGATTCAATTGATAGGTGGTGAGAGAGAAAGGAAAATCCCCAGCAACTGCGGACTCTTAATGGAATGATTATGATCTATGATATTCTCAAGTAGGGTACTTTGTGTTACTGTCTGTGCATTAACCTTTTTATTTTATTATTTTTAAGAACTATGAACCAAGCAGGCAGTTCCAATACATCAGTTCTTTTTTTCTACTGAACAAAAAAAGTAAAATCTACCAGAGCAGGTGTATTTGCTGGCTTGTGACACATACAGTTATGGCCAAAAGTTTTGAGAATGACACAAATATTATATTTTCACATGATCTGCTACCCTCTGGTTTTTATGTGTGTTTGACAGATGTTTTTATCACAGACAGAAATATAATAATTGCAAACATATGAGTAACAAAAGCTTATATTGACAGTTAGAATGAGTTAATGCAGCAAGTCAATATTTGCAGTGTTGACCCTTCTTCTTCAGGACCTCTGCAATTCTCCCTGGCATGCTCTCAATCAACTTCTGGACCAAATCCTGACTGATAGCAGTCCATTCTTGCACAATCAATGCTTTCATTTTGTCAGAATTTTTAGGTTTTTGTTTGTCCACCCGTCTCTTGATGATTGACCACAAGTTCTCAATGGGGTTAAGATCTGGGGAGTTTCCAGGCCATGGACCCAAAATCTCTATGTTTTGTACACTGAGCCATTTAGTTATCACCTTTGCTTTATGGCAAGATGCTCCATCATGCTGGAAAAGGCATTGTTGATCGCCAAACTGCTCTTGGAGGGTTGGGAGAAGTTGCTCTTGGAGGACATTCTGGTACCATTCTTTATTCATGGCTGTGTTTTTAGGCAAGACTGTGAGAGAGCCGATTCCCTTGGCTGAGAAGCAACCCCACACATGAATGGTTTCAAGATGCTTAACAGTTAGCATGAGACAAGACTGGTGGTAGTGCTCACCTTGTCTTCTCCAAATGAGGCGTTTTCCTGATGTCCCAAAGAATCGAAAAGGGGATTCATCAGAGAAAATAACTTTACCCCAGTCCTCAGCAGTCCACTGCCTGTACCTTTTGCAGAATATCAGTCTGTCCATGATGTTTTTTCTGGAGAGAAGTGTCTTCTTTGCTGCCCTCCTTGAGACCAGGCCTTGCTCCAAGAGTCTCCGCCTCACAGTGCCTGCAGATGCACTCACACCTGCCTTCTGCCATTCCTGAGCAAGCTCTGCACTGCTGGTAGCCCGATCCCGCAGCTGAAACACTTTTAAGAGACGGTCCTGGCGCTTGCTGGTCTTTCTTGGGCGTCCTGAAGCCTTTTTGACAACAATGGAACCTCTCTCCTTGAAGTTCTTGATGATGCGATAGATTGTTGACTGAGGTGCAATCTTTCTAGCTGCGATACTCTTCCCTGTTAGGCCATTTTTGTGCATTGCAATGATGACTGCACGTGTTTCTTTAGAGATAACCATGGTTAACAGAAGAGAAACAATGATGCCAAGCACCAGCCTCCTTTTAAAGTGTCCAGTGGTGTCATTCTCACTTAATCATGACAGATTGATCTCCAGCCATGTCCTCATCAACACCCACACCTGTGTTAATGGAGCAATCACTGAAAATAGGTTAGCTGGTCCTTTTAAGGCAGGGCTGAAATGATGTTGAAATGTGTTTTGGGGGATAAAGTTCATTTTCTAGCCAAATATTGACTTTGCAAGTAATTGCTGTTAAGCTGATCACTCTTTATAACATTCTGGAGTATATGCAAATTGCCATTAGAAAAACTGAAGCAGTAGACTTTGTAAAAATTAATTTTTGTGTCATTCTCAAAACTTTTGGCCATGACTGTACAAGCAATAAGCACCAACTTTTCACACTTCTTGTGCAAACCTTTTTTGTGAAGTGGGTTGGTTATTTTTTTATCATAGACAAAAGAAAAATTTCAACATTCCATACATTTAATTGTGACTGTGTACCACATACGGTATGTGTAAAAAAGTGTGAGTGTGTTACAAACATTTTTTTGTACACTTGAGTAAGTAGGCAAATTTTACACCCTGTTGCTAATCCCAAAAAGGAATAATTCTTGAACCCCTCCTTGTCAAAAAGCCATGGCTTCTTCTGTGTACGTCACCTGTGTATAAACACCAGCAAAGAAGTCATCTACTCCAAAAGGAATAACTTTGGAAACATTTTTACAACTTAAGATGCCTAAAATAAATCTACCGTATTAATGCAATGTGTTAACAGGCAGTTGATTACCCTCTGTTACTATCCATTTATCCATAGTCAGATGTGGAAAGGTCATTTGGATCTTAACCCATTCATGACATATGACGTAGATTTAAGTCATATGTCGTGTTCCTGCCTTTGATACGGGTTCACATGCTGAACTCACATCTTTCCACGCACATGATGGCTGATTTAATAAGCTATCATATGCCTTTAACAGTTGTTAGGGGAGTGGTGCTCTGCCCACGACTGTTAACTTGTTAAATCCCTTTGTCAATCTCTGACAGTGGGATGTAACGCACACCGACAGGGGAGCGCGTCATTCCATGCTCCCATCGGCGCGTCCGTGACGTGATCATGGGGCACAGATAAGTTGTCATAAGGGTCATGCTGTTGACCCTATGCCTGTCATTACGATCCTCCTGTCAACGATGTTCATAGGAAATCGTCATTTCTGCTACACATTGCAGTGCTGATGCACTGCTATGTATATCACATGCGACTGCACAATTGCAGCTTCAAGTCCAGTAAGGGGACTATTACATACAGTAGAAAGTAAGAAAAAGTTTTTAAAAGTATAAAAAAAAATTTAAAAATACAATAGCTCATATTGCCCCATTGAAAATGAAACAATTAAAAAAATGCACATATATATATATAAAACTTATTTGGTATTGCTGCATTCAAAAATGTCAGATCTATCAAAATATAAAAAAAATAATCAGATTGATGACCAGCGTAATGAGAAAAAAAATCAAAATGCCAGAATTACGCTAATTTGGCCACCACAACATTGAAATAAAATGCAATTAGAAGCAATTAAAATAACATATCTACTCCAAAATGTTAGTAAAATATATATCCCTAAAATATCAGTAAAATCGACAGCTCAGGGCGCAAAAAATAAAAAAAGCCATCACACAGGCCCATATCCAAAAAAACTGGTCTCTGAAATTGGCAACAAAAGCAAACATTTTTTCTCCTTCGTCTCATTGGGGGACACAAGACTGTGGGT
>VIAB01003082.1:130519-141766 GCA_009801035.1 Oophaga pumilio
AAAGGATTTTACGGTGAGTAACACAAAAATCCGTATTTTTTTATGACGTATTTATTTCTTTTTGTGGTTACTCACTTCGTTCCTCTGTGTAGAAGACAATATATCTACTATGAATATTCATTTAGACTAAGGACACATTATTTACGGTATACCCTGGTGTATATCCATGTTATGTTCCCTTACATGGTTAATTAAAATGGTGCTTGGTAAGTCCATGCTAAATATTTTGTATCAAACAGGAAAGTTAGGTCTCCTTTTACCTTGTGCATTTATACTTATATGAAACCCATAGCCATCTAAAGTAAAATATACTCAGAGTTTCTTGTGTAAGGTATTTCAGTAGCTTTGGCCTGACCTGCTTTTTCTTGAGGAGGATTAACTCGAGCATATGATTTTGTTCTTTTGACATATGTTTTCTAATTTGAATTGGCAGCATTAACGTATATCTCCAGCTGTTCAGTTCACATCTATGAGGACATTATGTCACCAGTGTCCTCAGTTACGGAAACATATTCCACCTTAATAGATATAGTATGAAAGTGGAATATTTTTTGTCAAAAGTGCAGGTAAAAGGCTGTTGACAATCGGCAGACAGCAACAGAAAATATCAATAGTGTAGAGCAAGAATGATATAACAATGGTATTAAGTGCTGAATCTGGAATTGGTAGGATACCCTCTATGTCATTATTAGAGTTCTATGTGTGTGTTAATGTTCAGGCGTCTATGGCAGGCACTAAGGGGGTTTCTGTGGCTGACACCCAAGGGGGCATTGATTGCAGTCACTGAAGTACCCTTAGTGGGTGTGAAGAAACCAGATTGTATCTTAATTTCCCAGACAACCATGTTTTTATAAACCCACAAGAATTGACTTTTTATCTGTATATTGGCTTGTGGATGTAAGTGTTTATGTCATTTGGGTCAAGAAGACAGGCTTGTATACCATTTAAGATACTATGTAAGTCTGTAACAGTGACTTGTACGTAGTGTGTGTTTATTGTGATCTGATATGCTAATTGTGTATTCTATTCTATAACCAGTTGTTGACTTCGAAGGTAGATAGGGAAAGGCTGTGAGGATGAACTGAAGCACACTGGGTAATTCTAAAAATAGCTTACATGTCTTGGGTATAAAAACAAGAGACAGAGAGAGCAGTTGAGATCTCATCTCACCACCCAGAGCTACCAGTCGTACATTCTGCACAACACTCAACGGATGAGAGACAGGACTGCAGCCAATTCATCATGGCACCATCACGAGGGACATGGATCTATGATTCAAAGGGAAACAACCTAGGAGTTTTCGGCTCCATTTGGAAGGCCACAGATCTGATCCAGTGACCATCTCTGAACCATGGATATGTTTGGAGAAAGCCAGGTTTTGGGACCCGCTGGTCGCCTGGCTCCATGGAGATGGTCATATAAGCCAGATGGTGACTCTCGTGTCAACTGGCTTTGGACCTTGTATGGACAGTATGGCCTGTCATCTCCCTACGCTTGTTGTTATCTCTTCTCTGTGTGTATATCATAGGTGGAATAGCGACCATGGGAGCTGTGACATTGTGTCAACTGGCTTTGAACCTTATACGGACTATTCTCGGTCATCTCCCTACGCTTGTCAATATCTCTTCTCTGTGTGTGTATCACAGGTGGAATATCGACCCGGGGAGCTCTGATGTAACATCTACAGTTATACAGGCGAGTCAGCGGAAGGGTTAGGCCCTGTAATGTGCACCATTTTGGGGATAATTGCTGGGATTGTTCTGTTTGCTATTGGGGTTTGTGGTTCAATAAAGTATTGCCACACTGTTTTACCCTAACCCTGTATTGTCTGTGTAGTGTTATGCCCACGTTTAACAGGAGAGCGGGTGTTATGCGGGACGATCCCTGGTCCATGCGGTTTCAGCTAGCAGACCTGGGCGCCCGCCAACCCCCATTTCTCCACAGTGGGTATCTGAGGTGGGGCACATGTTGGGAAGGGAACATATTTGTCTCAATTTCAGTTGGGTTATTAGAATGGCAATGCAAAAATTTAATAATTCACGTAGTACTAAAAATGTATATTACTAAAAATTAGATCATTTTGAGAGTATCTACCACAAATACTGCTCGAAAACTGCTTTTGAGAGAAAGGAACTTGTAGTTTGACTATATTTTATCACCACTTTGATTTATAGGGAGGCAGGCATTCTCAGAGTCGTGTGGCAGCGGCTTACAACCGACTGGCCTCTTGGTCACCCAAGCGGCTTGGTTCTCGCCCAATTTTTAAATGCATTTTCCCTGAAACACTGCAGTGTTTCTGACTAAAATATTACATGGCTAAAATGATGTCTGGCTCTGATGACATGTAGCTGCCATGGTCAACCTGAATCAACAAGTGCTGCATAAAAATGGCTTGAAAGGTTTAAATTGATGGCATACCAAATGTATTGATTAAAATATCAAGTTCTGGAAAGATAGCCAAAAAGTGGTGTGGGTGAGCAGTCTGGCAGCATATCCATATGCATAGATAGACTATAATGGAATCTCATGTAATATTGCTCAAACCTATAAACAATTTGTATAATCATGGAAACCACAGTTTAATAATGGAGCTTCAGGCATTATTATTTTTTCTCTATTCAGGGGTGGGAATGGTTGTGGTAAAGGGGATTTATGAAATGCAGTGTTTAGAAATGTATGCTTAAAATGATCTAATAAAAAATATCTATATGTTTATGGACTGTAAGTCTAAACAGGTAACCCCTTGCACAGTACAGTACATTTGTGTAATGGGGAGCTTATATAATGTAGAAAAACAAAAAACACTTTGCAAATCAATATACACAAAATCAACATTGTTTATAGTCACCTTTTAGTCATGTATCTCTTGTTTGCTTTTCATAAATAAGTTCTACCTTGGGTAATTTTAGGTGTAAAATTGTCGATATGGTTATTTTTATAAAATCAGCATTATTATGGTTTTTGGGGGTTTTAATAATGTTTGTTTTCTGTAAAATTCTTTCATTGTTGATACTTTGTGCTCATTATACAGAAATGATTTGCAAAGTTCTCCCAAAGCTAAAGAAGTGATTTCTAAATAATATTTTACTAATATGCCGTATACGATCCAATAAATGTGACTATAAATCTTAAAAGACTTGTATGTGCTTTCAGCAGTGAAAGAATATTGTTAACTTTTTTCGCATTTTTATTTACTTTTGCAGTGCGTCGTTTATTTATTCATTTATTCAATCTTCCCTAAATAGGTTTCAGAAGCAGTTAATTTCAATAGCAAAAGCAGCAAAGAAAGAAATGGATCTGGAAATTAAAATGAGAAAGGTGGAAGAAGAATGGAGTGAGCAGGTACCGTATATAACATTTACATTAAACATGCTTGTCCTATTTTCTTCAAACTGGATGGAAAATGAAGTGCAGTGTTCTTGTGTATTACTATCAGCACTTAACTGCCTGAAAAAGCTGAAAGATGTTCCTAACATATGAGCACTGGAGGGGATACAGCTTATAGCTTTCATTACACAATACCTGGGAAATTTGCATCACTTGGCCTTTCCTAACGATGATAATGAACAAGCCATTTTCCTTTTTGTAATTTTTAAAATTTAAAATATTAATATATACATATATATATATATATATATATACAGTATATATATTTTTTTTTGCCTAAAATACAAAGGAAATGTGTCATCTTTAACAGTGGCCCTTTTAGAGATCATGTCATCTTCAACTTGCTTAACCGTTCACAATAACAGTAATTTTGACCAAAGGTGCACAGACTTTTATATACCACTATATACTACCATCACCAATGTCCCATAGTTCCCATTTCAATTCTGACTCGGCCTCTGCTGGTTTCTACTTCCAGGACACAAAACACATAGCCAAAAATACTAGTTGTGCCCAGTGATTGGCTAACCAGGTACTTCCTAGTATTTCCATTTAATGTGGGGCATTGTTGAGCCAGTGGGTCAGTATTGCTTTTTTATTTTTTGCTAAACCATTCTGAGCTCTTTAATGTGTCTATAGGTTACTTTAGATTTCAATTTAGAATGCGACGCTAACATTAGTCGTAATTCAAAATAGTACCCCTTGCCTCAATATTATAACTATGCCAACCTCTATGCCTCCAAATAGTAAAAGTGCCACCTGTGTGCCTCCATATACTCGCTCGTACTGCTGCCTTTGTACCTACAGTATGTATAGTAATTGTGCCCACACTCTAGCACCATATAGTAACAGTACTCCCATTGTGTCTCCATATTGTAATAGTGCCTTCTTCTTGTGCCATCATATAGTAATATTCCCCCTTTATGACTACACATATTAATAGTGCCTCCAAATTCTAATATAGGTTACTGCAATGAAAAATACTTTTCATTTGCTTAACATCTCCTTTAAAACTAATAATACCAGAGAATTCTTAGACATATTATGTTTTAATGTCATCACAGTGATTGGATGTAATTTAGAATCTCTTCCATGTGTAGGTTCTAAGCTTCAAACCTTACAAAACCAAAGTGCTGTTGGCAAAGGATCAGACACTCATTTTACTAGAAGCGTTGGAAGATGCCCACATGCTCCTTGCACAGATGCTGTCCTCAAAGGAAATTGATCCCCTAAGAGAGGAAGCGACTACCTGGGCAGAGAAACTAAAGCGTATGGGTGATGTTTTGGAGCTGTGGATCGATGTACAAGAGCTGTGGCAGCATCTGGAGGAAGTGTACAATAATCCCACTACTATCCAAGTAATGTATACATGTTTCATTGTAAATTGTAATTGGTGTAGAATACATATTGTTTGTAATATTACCACTGTAATTTCTTTTTTGCTTTTCAAAATAATAATTTGTGACGTTTCAACGCTTTTTTCATATGTCAATTACAGACACAAAGTACATAATGACACTTCCTTTCTTTTATACTAAATAAACAGGAACTTCCACGGGATGCAAGAAGATTTGCAAAAGTTAACAGACGATGGACTTTGATGATGGTTTCAGCTTACAAGACAAAAAATGTCCTCCAGGTGAAGGAAATGCTAATGATTTTGAAGCAAATACCATAATTTTTATTTTGTATTAATTTATTTAATGGGAACTGTACTTTCAACAAACTTTGCATAAATCAATAGTGCAAGCAAAGCTATGAATCTTTCAAATATATAAATCTGTTTTTTTCTCTTCACTTCCTTTCCTTCTTGCATCCTGAACTCACTATCCACTCTAAAAACAAAACAGCTTAGCTTTATATTGCTCAAGATCAGACCGACTGCCAGCATAATGAGGTCTGAGGTTATACAGCATATTGAAATATGTAGAGAGAAAGGATAAGGAGAAATGAAGAGTAGAGTGAGAAAACAGTCAGCAAGAAATGCAAAAAGATCATGCTGAGCTTTCAAACAAGTCTTTTTCCTCACTCGAGAGCTGGATTCATATCTACACTGCTGAGTACTGCAGTATAATTTATTCAATTCTGTTGCTGCTTCTGTAAGTTTGCTAAACAGTGAAGGGCAGGAATGCATTTCTTTGTGAGCTGTGCTGTGTATTGGGAGGTCCTCCACCAACTCAAGGATAATTGCAAATTAAGTGATAGAATCTAGAGGGTTTGGAATGATGAAAATGCAATCTACAACACATATAGGGATGAGAGATAATATTATTCCTCAAGTGCATATGCTGGACATCTCATTTTGAATAGCTAGCTGAGGTATAGTTCCCATTTAATTTTTTTTGTGTCCTTCCAACCGGAGCTGAAAACCCCTAGATTGTTTCCTATAGAATCATAGATCCGTATCCCTCATGATGGTGCCATGATGAATTAGCTACAGTCTTGTGTCTTGTCCGTTGAGTGTTGTGCAGAATGTCCAGCTGGTAGCTCTCTGTGTGATGAGATGAGATCTGATCTGCTCTTTCTGTCTCTTGTTTTTATACCCAAGACATGTAAGCTATTTTTAGAATTCCCCAGTATGCCTCAGTTCATCCTCACAGCCTTTCCCTATCTACCTTCGAAGTCAACAACTGGTTATAGAATACAATACACAATTAGCATAACAGCTCACAATAAACACAGATAAACACACACTATGTACAAGTCACTGTTACAGACATAGTATATTAAATTGTATGCAATTCTGCCTTCTTGACCCACCAGACATAAACACTTAAATCCACAAGCCAATATACAGATAAAAAGTCAATTCTTGTGGGTTTACAAAAACATGGTTGTCTGGGAAATTAAGATACAATCTGGTTTCTTCACAAGCAGCAAAAACGAAATGTGTGAGCATAGCCTTATAGAGACTTAAGTTATATTTTTATATAAAGTATATATTTGATATCACTGTAAAACATTGGATTAAGTGTCTACTAAAAAATTGAAAATTAATTTTTATGGCATACATTTAGACACCATCTTTGTTGGGCCAATTATAAATTATTGGCTACAATAGCTTCCAGATTATGATACTCACATCCATCATAACTCTAAGAACACGGTAGGCTTGTCCCTTTCTCATTGTAAGCATCAGCCTTAAAATTTTAATTCTAGAAAATAAAACAAGAAAAAGTACATGACCCATTGTTTAATAAAGGTGTGGATGATCTTTGTTTGCACAGTCCTAGTGAGATCGTTATTCATTCTTTTGTGTAACCCATGTCTTTTTCCTTACTGTAAAGCAAATAAAGATTCCCCAACAACACAGATAAATATGAGAAAGTTAGTATTCAAGGCATGTGCATGAGGACATTTGTGAGAATGCAATTTTTTGTAGACACTTGTATTACCAGAGAAACAATTCTGGTGCACACATTCTTAGCACTATTCATTCCTGCTAGAAATGTGTGACTGATTTGGCAACTGGGTGTTACCAATAGGGGGTGCGTCACTTCATAGTCTGATATTGTCCAATCAATACTGCTAGTATGAGACTTGGTTTGACAACTGGGTGTTACCAATATTTGGTGCCTCCCTTCACAGTCTGATATTATCCACTTATTGCTGCTAGTATGAGGCCTGGTAGGGATGCACCGCTTTAACTCAACTCTCCATGTATATATTTTTAAAAGGAATAACACAATGCGCAGAGCTTTAACACAGAATATGGCTCAGATTCATCAACAGTTTACTCCAGAATTCTGGCTTGAAACTGTTTGCAGTGTTGATAAATCTTTGCTCAGCTCTTAATTGCACTTTTTTTTTTTCATTTTTTTATTTTTTTATTTTTATTTTGTCAGCTTCTCTAACTTTTATGAAAAGAGGACATATGATCTGACAAATGCATTAAAATTAACACCACAAAAGTCCTGTAAATTACAACAGAAATGTACTTCAGTCCATGGAGTACACGGCAGATGTAGAACGCTCCACATTCATTAAGAGGTGCATGCCTCTTAACCTCTTATAACCTCTTATGCGTCATATGGGCATAAGGGGTGATTTGTACTGCTGGTATGTGCCTGCAACCACAGTAGCTGGTGCTAGCTTCGACCACAGCTGTTTGACCATTTAGATGCTGCAACATGTTAATATATTTGGCCATTGGAGTGCTCCTGTACAAGTCCACATTACCATCCCTCATTTGATCTGATGGGTGCAATACAATGACCTGTTGAAGGCCTCTATTTCTATGTTGGTGCACCTATAAAGTCAAGCCACAGGCTTAGCCTGTGGCTGGACTTCTTGGGAGAATATCAATTTAACTATGTGCTGCAATAATTTAAATGGAAAATGCAAAATTGAAAAATTGCACGGTCTTGAAGGGGTTAATGAAATTGGTGCATCTTACACCAGTAAACCCTTCATGAAGATTGCCATGCTACACGCCAGTCTTGATAAATGGGGACTTCATGTGCAAGAGAATTAAAATTAAAGCTTTTCATTTTGCGCGAAGGCTAAATGCATAGATATCAATTGAACTAAACATATCTTCTATACTCTTTTATGCAGTGCTGCTGTACAGGAGATGTTCCCAAGGAAGTCCTTCTAAGACACTTCTACCAGGAACTGGAGATCTGTTTTTGTGCTTTAAATTCTTACCTTGGAAGAATGAGACAGACTTTCCCTCGCTTCTACTTCTTGTCAGATTTAGCTCTGGTATCTGTGCTTAGCCGGCCTTATGATACCAAATATCTTCACCATCATTTAAGGTACTGTATGTGTTTTTAGACATATTCCACAGCACCTTGCAGACATCATCACTGTCTCCATTGGGGCTCACAATCTAGATTCCCTATCAGTATGTCTTTGGAGTGGGGGAGGAAATCGGAGAACCCAGAGGAAACCCATGCAAACACGGGGAGAATATACAAACTCTTTCCTGATGTTGTCTTTGGCAGGATTTGAGTCACCATGTTTTGTATATGTATTAATAGTGTAAATACAGAAATCATATTACTTTTTGACTTGTATATTGGAAAGTAGAGTATTGGTAGACAGTACCATTCACAAGAATTAAAATAATTTCAGGTAATTACAAGATTACACTTAGTATTTTTGGTCTAATAACATAATCATTAGTATCACAGGGATTTAATTAGTCCCTTTAATCTTCTTTAAATTATGGCTGTCAATCTGGGATTTTTTAAAGGCCCCATCTATCTTACGATTTATACATGTCGTGCAGTTCAAGCATTAAGTGAATTCCTTAAACAAGTCATTTAGCGTGTCTAACTGTATTTTATCTTCATCATTGTTTTATAATTGAAATTTATTGTTTTTTAGGAACTTGTTTGGTGGGATTTCCACTATTGAAGTAGAGAAAGTCGAAGAGGAGGAAAGTGAGATCTCTGATGCAGAAGTTGAAGCAACAGGTCCAGTTCTTGACTTTTTAAGTGTTCAGTCTGGAAATGAAGGCTGGCTTTCAACAGGGCAAAGGAGCACAACACATGTCACAGACACTTCAAGTATATTTCAAAGATCCTTAAAATCTGTAAGTTAATTTTTGTTTATTTTTTACTGTAAATTGTATTCACACAGGCACAGAGTTGTATCATAACAGAATAAAGTTTATTGTTGTGAATGGGTTTGAGATGAGCTCTGAGCAGAGGCTCCCTCTGGTGGTTACAAGCGGTACTGGTCTGTTCAGTGAAGATTGTGAGGACTGGGAATCAGGTGTTTCTGACTGGTCTTATATAAGGGAGTCGCCTTCCCATCAGGGTTGCCGGTGTTCAATTGTTCTTGTCTGAATCCTTGATTCCAGTTTCCTTTGTAGCCTGCTGTGTCGTGTCTGCATCTCCTGCTTACAGATAAGACATTTCCTTCTTTTTGTTTCTGTGCTTGATTTTTGCATTTTTTCCTGCACTTCTGTGGGGGCCTTCTGGGTCCCCTCAGGGGGCTTTTGCCCTCTCAGTTTAGTTCAGCCACTGATGTTTGTACTTTTGCTTTTTCCAGTTTTTTCAGTGGCTGCTGTTTTGATTTTGTTACACCAGAGAGCTAATTTAGGTGGTAGAGGTCGTGTGATCTCAGGTGTTTTTGAAATTAGTAGAGTTGGTGCTTTCAGGGTTTTTTTGGGATTGCAGTAAGTACCCTTCCTATCCTTTTCTATTTAGTTAGTTTGGGCCCCAACGTTTGCTCATACTGTTTTCTGTCTGTGTCTGTATTTCGTCTTGTCTAACCGCCATTACATGTTTGGGGGCTTGCTATTATCTTTGGGGTTCTGCTCCGGGGCAGATAGCTTTCCTATTTCTATCTGTAGGTGTACTTAGTTTCTCAGGCTGTGACGAGGCGTCTAGGACCAACGTAGGAACGCTCCACGGCTGCCTCTAGTTGTGGTGGTTAGTCAGGGTACTGCAATCTCATAGTTTCCAACTGCTCTGGTGTATTGCCTTTTTGCCTGCACTCCTCTGCTACCGAATCATAACAGTTTATTGTCCTAAACTTTACAGCTCCAAAATGAAACAGCCTTTCTTCAGCACAAATAAATAACCAGACAGTCCTTTCTTCAATAAATAGCAAAAAAGTCCTCTTTCTGAGTAAGGTAAAGTAAATTAAATGGTCTCACCAACTTGGTATTACAGGAACCTCTTAGGTTGCAGTACAGAGTATTCACCAGCTCTGTCTTTCTCCAGCCTCAGCACACTACTACTACCTGAGCTAGAACAGGTGCATTTTATTAGGCCAGTAAGACCTGGACTGGAGTATGGGAGTGACCTTTCCCACCAAGTCTCTTTTGGCTGTTCCTAAATCCCAGACCTAAAATCAAGTAAAAATAAAAACCATCTCAGTAACACATACCTGCCATCCAGGACATTACTTCCTGCATTTTTACATAATCTATGCACTCACTGCAAAAAATATTTGTTCTGTTTAAGTGGTTTTCCCACAAAAAGACAATGGGGCAAATTTATCAAGTAAAAAGCACCAGACTTCTGGTGGAATTTGCACCAAAAAACACTTTTTTCAACTTGACCAACGTGGAAAGGATGTCCTCACTTTAATGGGGCATGACTTGTCAGAAATGAGGCATTAATTTGCAACACAGTAGTCAAAAAAATGTCCATAATTTTGACGCTCATTTCTGGCACACAGTAAGTAAACTAATAGGTGATGTAAACTTCGACTAAACAGTCTGACAATTTTCACCGTCTAAGAATTAAATAATATTGAAAAGTCTGCCCCATTATAAATTAGATTACTGGGTTTGCTTGGCCACCATTTTCAGAGAAGAAGTGGTCTTTGAGGTATGAATAAAGAAAATGCTTAGTCTATGTTGTCTCCTATACCAGTTGTCAACTGCATAATAAGACTTCAGATCTCCTGGACTGTCTATGTCTATGGACATGAAGGATGCACATGTTCAGCAGTAAAACTTACTATTGCAATGAGAGCCTTACATGGCTCTGTACAATACAACCATAATATATCTTCATCATTAAAACAGCACTAATGATGCTTAATGCTATTTGAGTAATTAAAGTATTATTATTTTCTAAGAACAATGAAGTCAATGCACTTATACATTAACAGCCACCTTTTCCTAATACATTGTAGGGTGGGATATCAAGAAACCAGGAAAGGAATCGAGCCATTGAATATAAGGAACCTTGCTTGAAAATCAATGCAGTGGCTGTCAGAGGATATGCAGAGGAATGTTTGCAGTTGGATGAACAGGTCACTATTACCTATCACCTACTTTTACCTGGCACTCATGTGTTGAAACTTGTCTTTCTGCATTACTAGTCAGTGAGCTGTTTTCTGTGTGACCATTTGAAACTACCGTATATACTCGTGTATAAGCCGACCCGTGTATAA
>VIAB01003083.1:76502-87103 GCA_009801035.1 Oophaga pumilio
CCGATCACCTGAACACACGTCCATGTCAGGGATCCGTCAGGGGTCCTGCCGAGAGAGCAGACATATGAAGATATGGGGTGGCAGTACATGCCGTACTCATTGTCTCTGCGTGGGAGTACAGTAGTGACTATTCACACTGTATCCCTGAAAAGGAACAACGCACGTTAGGTAGATATGGGTCTCAATAGAGACCCGTGTCCACCTCCTACTGACACTAAGCTAAAACTGATTAGCTTGATGCCAGTCGGTGGGGTGTATACTGCAGAGGAGGAGCCAACCTTTTTTAATATGCATAGTGTCAGCCTCCTAGTGGCAGCAGCATACACCCATGGTTCCTGTGTCCCCCAATGAAGCGATCGAGAAATAAAATTTAGTTCCATCAATCCTGGTGTGGTACTTGGAAAAGCACTGAGAGAGGTGGGTGAGGGGCCTTTTAACCTTTCTTGTGTTTCCTCTCCCTGTAAGGATGAGAAGGATGATCTCCATGGTGCTGTCAGGATGGACTCCTGGAAACAATTACCGGTAGGTCTAATCGCCTTTTTTTTTTTTTATATGTGTGTGATTTACATGCTATTATGAGCGAACCTTTAAGACAAAACATTCACTTTTCTAGATGCTTTGTTGTCTTTAGCTGCAATACAGCAGCAACTCACTGCAATGTTTTCAGTTTCAGGCTGGAAGTTTCTGTGAATTATATATTCAAAGCACTAAGCGGTTCTCCTACCTTGTGCAGTAGCTATGCTATTATTCTATTTTTGTACTAAAAGTCCTGAAAGTTTGTAAAAAAAAAAAGTGTTTTAAAAAGTAATTTACACAGTTTTTAGAATAAAAAGCAATATACTGGGAAAACCACTATCCAGAGGGACTAGAACTAAGATCTTACTTTTGACACATATCATCCCCACATTGGTAATCACAGGACAAAAAACTCAAATGCTTTCAAGATGATACAGGTGTTCAATGACTTTACATTCTACATATTTGGACTCCGTGGCCTTCATACTTGCACGACTTCTAACACGTGTGGCATTTGCATTGAGGCGTTCCCCAATCCCCCCCTCAATCTGCTTTCTATCCTCTTTGCCAGACGACACCGTAATGTAATATCTGTGTTGCATTTCAAGCCACACTGCACAGGCTTCCTGATCCCTGGGGGTCAAACCGCCATAGCCCCCCCATCCCAATAACCACTCCATTCATTCTTTATGGGAGAGCTGAAGCTTGCTGTGCACAGGAGGGCTCGGCTGATCTTCAGCACTCCTATTAAAATGAATGGAGCCGCAGTGCACATGATCGACGTCAGCTCCATTCAGCTGGAACTCTTCAGAGCCCCAGCTCTCAGAATAGGTGGGGGCCACAGCGGTAAGACCACTAGCAATCAAAGAGCTATTTAGAGAGGGGATAACTTTCAAATTTGAGAACACCCCTTTAAATTACTTGTATACTGGCTTTGACTGCAAGTTATGATATATTTTCTACATACAGGTGTATGTGCAAGCCTAAATAAATTATTGGATCAATTATAAAAAAAAAAAACGTATTTGTGGATTCCATGTGCCTCAGGGTCTAGGTCGACTCAGACTTCTTCATCTGGCAGCTGACAATATAGTCCCTTATAGGAGTTTTCTCAGCCATAATGCCATGCTACCGCCAACAACCTGGTCCAGGGCAGAAAGTTGCTCTGCGGTGCACAAGCTGATCACTAAGAACAGAACTGGGTGTGAGGAGATGGACTGAGCATGTGCTTCCCATACAGCTCAGCTCATTAGACAGACTATACCATTACTATACACGGAACACCGGGTGGCGCCATGCTATGTAAAGAATAGTGATGGCAAACGTGCTCGGATAAGGTGTTACCCAGCACACTCGTGTGCTCACAGAGTGTCTTCAGAGTGCTCAAAAAATATGTTTCAGTCCTTGACGCAGCTGCATGTCTCGCGGCTGTTCGACAGCCGCAACGGCATGCAGGGATTGCCAGGGATAGGCAGTCCTTGCATGTGTTGCATTTGTTGAACAGCCGCGAGACATGCAGCCGCGGGAACTCAAACATATTTTTCGACCACACTGATGACACTCGGTGAGCACACGAGTGTGCTGGGTAACACCTTATCCGAGAACGTTCGCTCATCACTAGTAAGGAAATGTCATCTCTTCCTTGGATCATTTAACAGAATGTAAACGGCAGACACTGCACACTCTTCACAAAGGTCGATATTCCTACATATAATACGGGTGCAAAAATCTAGGTGGAGTTAATCTCTAACCGTTACTATAGGAATACACAGCAAAAAATGAAATGCAGGTAAAATAAAAACGAAAAAAAAACCACACAATTCTGAGAAGAGTATAAAATAAGCCTTTATCCTCACACACGAGTATATATCTTTACAAAATGTATGTATACAGAGTGCAGGATGCAAACGTAACTTCAGTGGGGGCTCCAGAGTTACAAGGGTATATCCGCTACATACAATGATATTGGTTATAAATCGCCTTAAAAATCCCCGCAATAACAAAATGTAAAATGACTGGATCAGTGATCGTTGTGGGAAATGTCACTGGAAGAAGGATTACAGTGAAACACATGGCTAGAAGGCAGCGGGTCTGCTCCAGGCTCCCCTCACAACGCCACATGGAAGGATCGGGACACGATACCCACAGTTCAGTCTTTCATGGATTCAGGTTGTAAAAAGCAGTTGTCCATGTTGGAGCTGCTGGGCTCAGTCCAGGGCAGGAATGGCTTCTTAGAAATAGCTCTGCAGCGATTCTCCCAGAATGGTTTCCAGCTGCTTGATTGTCTTCTGACACTGCTGCTCCACCTCTTCACATTCATCTAAAAGAAGCGAGATCACGTCAGGCAATGGGGTCAGAGTCATCAACTATGTGAAAGCCACACAAAACAGAAGCAACGGTATTAATAGCAGGAAGCGATGGCCGCGTCATCTTCTGTCAGCTCTGCTTAGCTTTCTCCGGAGACTACGTGGTCAGCCATACACTAGGAGTCAGGCCCGGCTGATGGCAAATCCAAGGACAAGCAATTGCTAGTAATAATGACCCTTACTAAATAAGTGCACACCACTGGAAAGTGCTGTCAGGGTACAAATGTAGGGTTACCGCTGTATGTTAAAATGGAATTGCATACAGCTTTCAATAAAATGATGCTGAAAAGAGTTTGTGGCTATTAAAATGGTTGTACAAGATTAGAAAAATTGCGGTATTCCTGCAGAAACAGCGCCACACCTCTCCCCAGGCTGTGTGCGGTCATGCAACTTAACTCTATTCGCTTGATTGGTGCGGAGCAACAATGCTACCCATAACCCGAGGATAAGGGAAGTGCGTTTGAGTTTGTTTTTGTTTTTTTAAAACAAGCAGCCAAGTTTTTCTAATCCTGTAAGCCAAGTAATTCAGGATGACTGCTGAAACCAAGTACAAGCGCTTGGTGCTTCATGGAAGGGCAAATAATTTATATACAACTTCCAAACTGCTTGGTTTCCCTCTATCTCCACCTGTCAATCAAAGAAGAGGGGGTGGAGTTAGAGGGAAAACAAGGAGGTGGGAAGGGTTATATAAATGACCGGCCCCGCCGTGAAGCACCGAGCGCCTGTACTTGATTTGAACAGTCATTCTGTGATGACAGAGTCCCTTTAAGAGAGCCTGTCATTGTACATGTAGTCCGATCTGTAGGCAGCGTGGCATGGAGCATAAAAAGCTGAGCAGAGTATGTAGGTTCGGTGGGAAAGATTAAAATACAAAAGAGCAGCATATACAATTATCCGACATGTATATGGATAGCATACCTTCCATGAGTTCTGCCAGGAATGGGATGGACTCCGGCAGCAGGACCATATAGTTTTCCCGCAGTTTTTCCACCAGTTCAACAAGGACAAGCAATGCAGCAAAGCGAACCTGACAACAGATGAAACATATCAGTAATGGCAACAAGAACACCTGACTTACCATGTGCCACAATGCCATGTAACCACTGAGCCAAAGCGCACTGTGTTTTTTTACTCCTGTGGAAAACGCTGTGTGATGGGGATGATCACTGAGTGGCCTACCTAGAATCATGGCGTGCAATCAGCGGAAAGTGATCTATGTTTACAAGGTGAACGCTGTATTCTAAGTATATCGGATACATAGAGATATCAATGCTCGTCACCACTGCAGAGCAGACTGGGCTCTATTCACACCTTGGTCTTTCTGTCCAAGGTATCTCTGCTAAATATATAGGGCGCAATTCATAAAGCAGAAAACAGTACATCGTCCTCTAACTTGGCCCGTTCAGTGCTTATACTAGGTGTTTTTCCAGCAGGGAGATCTTATTTGTAGATGTCTTTAATCAAGAAATCTAACTGTTCAGCATAACGGCTTTTTCCAGGCGTTTATTGTTCGTTACTTGCCATAAATCAAGGAAACCTCAATGAATCCTGGAACCTAAAAGGAGGCTTGTAATAACTGCAGACTGCAGCCATGATGCTGGAGGATCGCACAACACTACCCTACACAGCACTAAAGTAAAGGGTGGATCTGCCCGATTGTACAAAGGTTTCTTCTGTAAAAGGGGGTAGGTAGAAAAATAACCAAAAACAAAGCACTAAAGTGAATGTGCGCTATACACATTTAAGAGTCAGATCTTTTGCTTGAACAGATTTCAAAATTATTTCATTATGGATGCCTGCAGCCACCACTAGAGGGAGCTTGCTGCATACAGTCTCATTGGGCAGTGTAGGGATGCAGTAAGCTCACACTAGTGGTGGCTATAGGCAGCGGGTCCTTAGGATTCATCTCTATTTTATGCATTGGTTCATATTAGATAAATAGATCTCTGACCTGTAGGAATATTTATTGAGAAGTATTTGGTGAATATTTCCCATTTTAAGCATTTATGGCTTGTCCACTAAGCTTCTTGGCTGTTGCATTGGCATTAACGGGAAGGTGGCCATGGTGCTTGCTCAGATGTTTGCGTAACTTCCATAGATCTCAATGTAAGCACCATCCTATTGAATGCAATGCCTCAGATAAGAGAAGTCCTTTAAGGCAGGGTTCCCCAACTCCAGTCCTCAAGGCCCATCAACAGGTCATGTTTTCAGGACTTCCTTAGTATTGCCCAGGTGATAATTGCATCACCTTAACAATACAAAGGAAATCCTGAAAACATGACCTGTTGATTGGCCTTGAGGACTGGAGTTGGGGAACCCTGCTTTAAGGGGTTCTCCACTACTAACCCCCATACTTTATGGACCAGCACCACTATAACAATGTCCGTTTAGAATCACAGCGCCAACATCGCAGAAATGGCACCGGTCCACAAGATATGTATGTGTTTAGGTTTTCTTTTACTTTATGTGAGGCACTGAAGCAATTAAAGGGCATCGGCCAGTAGAATTGACCCTCATATGCAATCTATATGGGCATGTAGTTCATAAGAAGTTGAATAAAATGATCCTTTGATATCTGCAATGTGATGTCTTATTCCAGAGTAATACACAATTTCCTTGATATCTAAATGAGCTGTTCATGACTGAGGGCAGGACATAGATCTCCCTGAGAATTTGCCTCCAGAGATTATTTTACATGACGGGGCATTACCTGTGTGAGACATGTAATGACTGACAGACTGCTCTCTTGACCTACGTCTCACACTAGTAACACCTCCTTTCATTTAAAGGGAACCTGTCACCAGCAAAACCGCTATTACCTTGCAGATATGGGGTTAATCTGCAGGTTAATAGCATTACTAACTTGCCCGGCGCCTGCATTTAATGCTACAGGGAGAAAATTGACTTTATTTCCCCCAGAAGGCATTTGGGTTTCAGTCACAGGAGCGGCTCCGGTTCAGTCACCGCTCTGAGTATGGGGCAGCACGGTGGCTCAGTGGTTAGCACTGCAGCCTTGCAGCCCTGGAGTCCTGGGTTCGAATCCCACCAAGGACAACATCTGCAAGGAGTTTGTATGTTCTCCCCGTGTTTGCGTGGGTTTCCTCCAGGTACTCCGGTTTCCTCCCACACTTAAAAAAAAACAAAACATACTGATAGGTAAGCGCTGCGGAATAAGTTAGCGCTATATAAAAATAAAGATTATTATAAAGATTATTAGAGCCACGGTTGTAACCACGCCAACAGCACTGACTTGCAAACGTTCTGCTTTAGGGCCGGCTGTCGCAGATACAGCTGCCGCTCTCTATACTTAGAGTGCAGAGTAAATCGGCACCACCCACGTGACTGAAACCGGAACACTGCTGGGAGAATAAAGTTAACTTTCTCCTCGCAGCGTTCTGCTAAGTGCAGGCACTGGGCAGATTAGTAACCCTACTCATATCTGCAGGTTTATAGCGTTTTTCCTGGTGACAGGTTCCCTTTAAAATAAGAACTGGAGGTAGAATCTCAAGGAGATCTATGCCCAACCCATAGATCTCAACAACTCAGTTACATATTAAGAAAAAGATGGATTTCTCTGGATTAAGACACTGGATCGTACATATGAAGGTGTCATTTTAATCAGCTTCCTATGAAGGACATATAAATGGCTAAGGAGGGCTGATCCTACTGACAGAATGGATTGTCCAGAAGTGGACAGCACCTTTGAAAATGTATTCAGCACAGAAGGTCTATATTGTCCCCATTTGCTATGCATCGGACTACAATTAATTGCTCATTAGTTTTCTTCAAGAAAAAAGTCGCCTCCTGGATTATTTCCATACAAATTAAGTCTTTGGATATTAATGAGATTTCTCACCTTAGGAGTCGAGTGGCGCATCTTTAGAAGTATCTGGTAGTTGAGTGGTTTCCACAGGGAGTCGTCCGCCATAGCGACAGAGAACTGAGCAATGCAAGGAACCAGGCTCTGGCTGACTCTCATCTGGTACTTCTCTTCTCCTCCAAGCACATTCTCAATCTAATAAAACAGAATTATGTAATTTAATCATGCACATAAATCATGTGGCTCCTGCTTCATTTTATTCTCTGCCAGTGTAAAGAGTAAAACTATCAGCAGCAACAGAGAGCAGGCGGAAACAAGAAGTGCCGAACATGAACTGGGGAAATACCTGGTCCACCAGGGGCATTAGCAACGCCTCGGCCCTCTCCTTGCTGACAAAATGCTGAGTGTCATATAGGAAGAGTTTGTGCAGACAGTTCAGTACAAACTCCAGAAGAAGGCAACTTTTCTCATTATCGTCATCAGATCCAAAAAAGTCTTCATCTATACATAAAAAAAAAATAAAAAAAAGGTTATGAAGGCTGCAGGCAGCTGGTAAATACGCACCAAACAGAGCTGTACAGTTCTGATAAATTACTAACTTGCCAACCATCCAATAAGTCGTCGGAAACTGAGTTTTAAGAAGGGTTTATATTTTAAACAGAAGCAGATACACTACGATCGATCTGGGCGCTGCTGGAATAATACGACTCTTCCCCGGTAGTGCATCACCTTTCTCTTTGTTCCTTAAAGTACAATTCCTCTTTCCCAAGCGATATTATTCTCCTTCTCTTTTACCCATTTGATCCGTCTCCATTCAGGTGTCTATCATTTGATTCCTCAGCGCTCCATGTGCCTTTCCTACCATTTATATACAACTCACTATCCGTCCTCTCACTCATGTCTTTTTACCTTCATTTCTCCATTTTTTCATTCTCCCCCACCTCAATACCTTATAGCCTCACACACTAGTTCCCTGTTAACCTTATCACAACACCCTCCCTGGGTCCCAATCCCAATTTTTCTACTCCATCCCATCTACTTTTTATTTTTTACTACTTTTTTCATTTTTCCTTGCTTCTTTTTTTTTTTTTTAATTCCTCACATTCCATCTCCCCTTCCTCATTCTATCACCTCTTATTTCTTTCACACTTCACCGCTTTCCTTCACCACCTTTACTCTTTTTTGCTTGTTTTTTTTTTTGTCTTTATTGACCATTACATTGTCCCTTTGATTCATTGTACCACCACTCTCTACCCATTTGGTAACACAGTGCTGGGCGCTCCTACTGCTCTTGGCCCCCATTTTACACTTTTTTACCCCCTTATGCATTGCATTCTGCATATTCCATCAGTTGTTCTTGAAAATTGCACCAGTCCGGTGTTGAAATGAGTAGATAATAAAAGCCTTATCTACTAATGGTAGAGAATCGTATTGTTTCAGCAGCCAATCCATCATGGTATATCCACTCCTGTTTAGCAGCTCCTGGAGGACACCTTATGTTTTGTGCGCTTTGCTCCCTTACAGTATATCGTCACTTTTATTTTAAACATATATTTAAAAGGGTGGCTCAGTACAGAATAACTGTGCAAACCAAGCGCAAGCAATTGGTGCACCCATGGCAAAGCCAAACAATTCCCTACAACGTCCTACCTACTTGTTGTCCCATCTATCTTCGCCTTTACCTTCCTTGATTGACAGCTCTGGCTTTTAAGGAGCCATAGAAGTGTAGGGAACAGGCGGAAAATAGGTAGGAAGGTATACATAACCGTTTGGCCATGCCAAGGGTGCATCAAGTGCTTGGTTTGATAAGTCATTTAATTTGGCATTCTTTTTATAAATTGCTGATTTTTTAAATTTTCCACATTATAATCTAGGTTTTTGAAATTATATCTTAAAATCTTTTAATTTTCACTGTGCCTGGTCTTGGGCTGAAACTTCTTGTTCTGAAGAGATCACTTCTCACAGGCAATATTACATTTAAAGCTAGGACCTATATAAAAATTACTAGGTACAGCAGCACTCACAACAGGTTATGGTCACAGTTCCACCCTCCCTGCACAAGGACCTCTGCACATTTTACAGAGCATGTCTAGAAAACGCTCATACAGCAGTCCATGGGGATGTTATAAAGCATATCTCTGAAAGTTATTAAGAGCCAAGGCAAGATGGCAGCTTCTGTAACCATGTACAAAAAAAAAACCTATAAAATTATAAAATGAAAAAAATATTCGAAACCAAGAATATTTCATAACCTTCTGCTAAATAATATTATAGTGATATGGCGAGGAGGATCTTCTAGGAATGTAAGTGCACAGTGACAAGAAATAAGCCATACAATGCTGAAAACAACATAACACACCTGTTTTCATTGTATTTGTCTGGTTTAATATCTCCGCAAAAGGCTTAACAAGGTGACCGGCAAACAAGGTAAAAAGTCCTTTCAGCTTGTCAGCAATGCAATCAGCCAAGCGGCAGAAGGTGAGGAGTCGGTCCTTTGAGGATCCCTCCGTTTTAGACCAGTCGAAAAGCTGTGAAAAATAGAACAAAAAATAGATCACAAACTATTCCTGTTTAAAGAAGGTTGACATATTGCATAGCATTGTAAGAAGATTGTTATCATCCAACCAGTCCCTGGGCCAACCGGGACTTGTACATGAAGGCCAATGTATGTCAGGGAGCCAGGGGGGAAACATGTACATACACAACATATATTTTATTTTGCCTTACCTTAAAGAAAAGTGGCCTAAATGTGGCTTCTGAAAGCTTCATGACCATGATGAGAAAACAGTTAATGATATGTCCTTCTGTGGTGCCTAATTCCTCCAGATCACTCTGGGGGAAAAAAAAAATTAAAAAATGAAAAACCCAAAGCGTCACTTGTATGACCAATATCTCACTTTCTTCTAATATTACATATGCTGGCTGCTTCACATCAGACAGGTGGTTGTGGGTGCCATACAGGGAGGTTTCAAGCTTTTCCCATAAATTACAATTACCTTGGGATGTTCTGCTCTGTAATCCAGGGCTTTCAGGAAGAACGTGGTCAGTTCAGACTGATGAGATACCAGCTGCTGCTTCTCCATTGTGGCAATGTGTTCCCTTAGTATGTCCATTAGGGATCGAAGGCATTTTTCCTACATAGAAAAACAATGACGGACAACAATGACTCTTTAACAAACTGATTAAAATGTACAAGATAGAAAATGTCGGCTAAAAATTAGTTTGAGCCACCAGAACCTGCTCCTTTCAAAATGCCCGAGACAAGAGTTTGTACAGATCGGTCTCCTTACAAAGCAACTGTAGTGTAGACATGTCTGAGAGGGTTTAGTGAATCCTGCATTGAGCAGGGGGTAGGACACGATGAACCTGGAGGTCTCTTCCAACTCTAACATTCTAGGATTAAAGAATATTGGCACGTTCTCACTTGTGCAGGTTACATTTGTCTAGAGCCTTGTTTCTCCAAACTTCAGTCCTCACGGCTCCCAACAGGTCAGGTTTTCAGGATTTCCTTAGTATAACCCAGGTGGGAGAACCTGCGGCAATTTCCGATGCTTTAATAATTCCATCGCCTGCACATGATGCGCTGGGGGCCATGAGGACTGACCATTAAGGCATTAGAAATGGCAACAGGTTCTCTAACCTGTACAATACTAAGGAAATCCTGAAAACATGACCTGTTGGGGGTTGATGACTGGAGCATGGGGAACAGTGGTCCACCTACAAACAGACCCCCCCCAATGACTCCCAAAAATTTCATTTTGAAGGCATACATTGCCCATAGGCTCCAATGTTAAATTATGTCTTTTTTGCCTTCACCAGTATAGTGGATTTCTTAAAGGGAGTCTGTCACCCCCCCACGGACATACAGTGCCTACAAGTAGTATTCAACCCCCTGCAGA